>JAJPUD010010872.1:0-12216 GCA_023553655.1 Myrmecobius fasciatus
GTATCATTTTTCTATTGAATTCAGAGATACAGAATAACTGATAGCTATCATCACCAAAAATATTATTGAAATAGTACAAGTATTCAGAATACAAAATAATCCTGAGGTGAGGAGTGATTACTTCTACTTATAATTATAATGCTCAACTTGAAAGCCAATGTTTCACAGTGAATAGAATAGCTTGGAGCCAAAAAGACCTTAATTTAAATTCTGCTTCTGGTAGTTACTATTTATATGGCCCTAGGCAAATCACTTTAACTTAAAACAGGTGGTGATCTGTTGAGTGGAGGCAGTTTCTACTCCTGAAATTCTGCAATTTGATAAAAATAATTGGTGTTTTACATATGCTAGCAAAAAAAATTGAGAAAAGGCTATAATCATAATGTGGATGTTTTTCTCATATTCTCTAATATAATTATATATATATATATTAAATATTTAGCATTTCAAATTTGTGAATGAATGCTTATAGCAAGCAAATAAATATGCATGCACATAATTACAGTGAATAAACATTCCTCTCTCAAAAGTAATTCTCTCCTTTATGGTGTTATGGAAATAGATCTGGGTTCATTCTCTGAGGCTATGATGGAGGGATGCAAACTGTCAGGTACTATTAAACTAGAAAAAAAGGCTTTAGATAAAGTTGTAATGATCAACCATGATTTCTGTCCAAAGATTAACCCACATAAACATTGAGACACCCAAAACAGCAAGCTGGTCATATAGTAATGAATTTTTGTGCCTCTGGTGACCCAGTAATAATTCTAAATGGCTTTTTGAGGTCTTATGTATCTTTTCTCAGATCCAGACTGATAGTGAGCATGGTTGGGGGTGGTATGAATCACATATTTTCACGGCAAACTACAGAGATTAATTTAACATTTGGAACAAAAATTGCGAGATTCTCATTTATTAACAAAAAAAGTGGATATGCTAGAAGAATTGAACCACACACATCATGACTCACTCTCTTTATGGAACCAGAATGCATAATGGAAAAGGCAGCTCATATATTTTATTCAAAAAGATTAATAAGGTTATTAGATTCTTTATGGATCCAGTGATAACAGGAAATATCATTGAATAAAATTCTTGGTCAGCTTTCTTTACAATTTTCATGATAAACATGTGAAAATGGACAATGAAGACTTGAGTTGCATTTTATGCAACAATATCTGTTCTCTAGAAGATCAAGAAAAATTCTAAGACATTTACAAAATTCCCTAAATTGAGTCTAACATTACCTTGATATTGACTAACCTCAAGTGAACTTGCACATCGAGAAATACAGTGAAAAATACACTGGGAAAATATCTTTCCCTATTTAGAAATGAAAGAAGCTAAAAGAGAATTGAGTGTCATTTGGTAAAGACAAATATAAAATTAGCTACCAAATTATAAGAATAAAATGAGAAAAAACTTCTGCAAAAGGTATCTGTAATATATCCTAGGTAATCTATTAAACAAACTATTATTAACACTGAAAAATAGTACTTGAATAAAGAGATATCAGCTGATTTTCAGCACTTCTTAAGGAAATTTAAAGGAAATAAAACAACTGATTCAACAAAGATCAAAAGAGCCCTTGAACTTCTGTATTATTTTATACACACACACACACACACACAAACACACACACACACATGCATACCCCCAAAATACCTTATCAGTTATCAAATAGCAATCAAGTGCAATGCAAGTTTAGAATTCAAGATCATTCACAAAACATTCTGGAACAGAATAACAGAAAATTGATATTCTTATGAAGCAATAAAAAGCAGTAGTGAGGGAAATAGCTTTTCAGAATGTTTACCAGGAGAACCAACTTCTTTATGTAGCTAGTAATAATAAGAAATATGATTGACTTGCTATGAAACTCATATTGAAGTATTTGCAAAGTGTAAGAACAAGTAGAAGTGAAATGAGATAGATCTTCAATTTTATACCAACCCATGTTCACAGTGAAGTTTAAACACCTTTGGACTTTAATAATGCATTGATATTATTGCCTACAGAAACAGAAATGGTAGTCAAAGACTGAGGCTGGAAAGAGACTGAACCTGACTAAATATATAGAGAATTAATCTTTGTCATAGTGAAAATAATATCAGAGACACATAGGGGTCAATTTTCATTATGTTGAGAAAAAAGGAAAATTCCAAAAAAGAGAGAAAAAAAATAAATAGGAGTATTCACAGAAGAAAAACTGACTAAAAAGCTGTTTAACCTGTATATTTATAAGCTGCATCTATATATCATTTTCATGAGAATGACCTATGCATTCTTCAGGAGGTATATTTGGTAAGAAAATATAAAATATGTAGAGGCAGACCCTATTTGTCCTACTTCCAATTGAAGAAAAACTTTGATATTATTGATGGAAAAATACACTAGTTTCAAATTAGCCTCTACTTTGTTCTGAAAAAAGCTGGGTTTTTTTTGATGGTTACATCTTTAATTCTATAATAACAATCGCAATATTATTGCTGTTTTTTTTTTTTTTTTTTTTGTTACTGATTTTAAGTAGTCAACTATCAATGTCTTTGCTTGGACTGTGTCCAGCTCTTAATTTCCATATTTTCTTGAAAGCTTCTTTTTTTTTTTCCCATTCTCTTCCTCCTCAGTTGGAGTTTATGTGCTTTCCTGACTTTTGAAACTAGTTCACCTTAACCTTTGTATTTCTTAGTAGCAGATAAGTGTCTGCTAGATAGCAAACTTTCCATCTCAATTTCCCTATCTTTCCCAAAACAATTGCATACTTCTCTATTTTGTTAAAAAATAATTTAAATGAAATTTTACTTTTCTTGATGACTCAAGGTAATAATTAGGCAAATGAATTATTGCATTGTTCCCTAAGATAGGTATGTCTTTAGAGTCTCTATTTAATTCTTTTATTTCTAAAGTTTCCTTTGTTGCTATCAAAATGTAGCATACTTCTTGCAATTTTTTTTTGCAGTGAATAGAATAAATCAGAGATCTATAATAGAATGAACCTCAAAAAACGTTTATTCCAATCCCTTCATTTTATAATTGAGGACATTGAGATAAAGGGAGATTTGCCGAAGGTCACATGTTAATACCAGAGCCAAGATTTGAATCCTGTTTCTGTGATTCTAGAGTCAATGCTATTTTCCCTGTACAAGGCTTTATTCTATGGAGAAGTACTATCTTTGTATCTCTCATCATTAAACACAGTGACTTACACACAGTACTGGCTTATCACATGCTTATTTAATTGAATTGGATTGGTTAGAATAACATCTATTATTATAGGTAATCAAGGCTTTCCCTCTTACTTCTTTATTCTGTACTGAATTTGTTTCCCACGGACCTCTACAGTAGAGTGGCCATTGGGTGTCCTATATTATTTTATATAGAATTTTCCCATTTATGTGGTGCAGTGGACAGAATTTTAGGACTAGAATCCAGAAGATCTGGCATTACCAGCTGTGTGATTCTGGGCAAATCATTTCACCTGTTTGTCTTAGTTTCCTCATAGTAAGATGGGGATAATAATAGCACCTACCCTGCAGGTCATTGTCAAGATCAAATGAAATAAGAATTGTAAAACCCTTAGCACAGTCCAAAACATGTAAGTGCTATATATTTATTAGTTATTATTATTCCCATAAAACTAAATTCTATTTACTAGCCAGAAAGTCTTAGATACAAACATTTTTGTTATTGCCTCAGAGAAATCATGAAGGCAGTGAAAGGTCAACACAAATTTTAGAGATCAAATGTTAAGACAACCCATTTACAAAAATAGAATTTCTGGAAAGTGATATTCTTTTTCTATGGGCAAAGATATAATCTAATTCAAATTACTAATGTAAATCATGATCCTTTTGCAGTTTCTTATCGTACTCCTAGGAAAATAACATTACAACAGAGAAAAGCTAGAATTACCTTTCTGGGATATAAAGGGGGCACAGAAGAAAACAGCACTGGCCTCAGAGGCAAAGGACCTATCCCGATGTTCATACATTCATGGCCTGGGACAAATCCTTGAATCCCAATGGACCTGAGTTTTCTCATTTGTAAAATGGGGGAGTAGGGGCTGGACTAGATGCTTCAGGAATTCTTCTTGAGACATATGAACATGCTGGTCATGAGGAAAAAGAATTAGAAGATCTAGGCTCATTGTATCCTTGTTTAGCTGCTGTCAGCTCAGAAAATTTCCTTCCTCCCTTCCTCCCTCCCCTAGTAAGCATCTTTAGGGAAAGGTGCATCCATTTTTCCAGCTTTGGCTGCTGAAACAGTGTCAGAGCAGTGGTTCCACTCATATGTAGAATGGCTCCCCAACATGGGAAAGTCTGGGGTGCCTGCTTCTGGAACAGTCATGGTAACAAGGATCAGGAGAATTCTGGAGCAATATGGAAGGGTGTTACCCAGAGTCAGCTAAAAAGACTCCCTAGGTGGAAAGACTCTGGAGGAACTGCTTCTGGGGGAGCCAAAAAGATGTGTTAGAAGTAGCTTGGATGAACTCTGAACAGGCACAGAGCTTTTATAACTGGTTCCATGAAGTCTGCTAACCCTGTTGTAAATGGTACTCCCTTAGAAGGGCTCCATAGCTTCAACAGGGGGGCAGTGGATCGAACCCAAGGTTTGGAGGCAGGGAGAGCAACTCTGGCCTCAGACCACCCTACTCACCATGCTTAACTTCTACTTCCCTCCGTTCTTCATCTGTAAAATGGTAATGCACCAGAGAGCAAAATGAAAAACCACTCCAGCATTTTTGCCAGGAAACCCCCTGGGCAAAAATCCACAGGGTCATATAGTCAGACATGGATGGAAAAAAAACACAATAAAAGCTAGAACTGCAAGCACTTTCATAGCCTCAGAGAGCCTCTGCCTGCTCTCATTTGGTGTGATGTCTTTGGCAATGGTGTGTGGGTGATGAGAGTCTGTACTGTGATAGCTTGACATGCAGCTCCATGAAGCAGTCCTTGACCCTCTGCCTCTGATTGGTCTTTTCCAAGTCAGGTAAAGGATTTGGAAACTCTGGACTTCAGAGTTTTAAAATGTTAGGAGAGGGAACATGTGGGAGGTTAGGAATTTGAGGCCATATCCGATTTTGTAGCCAGCCGGTTACTGATGCCCTGAGGTATGACCTTTGGTAACGGCATTCTAGATCTACTGCAGTAGCCTCCACGGCAAGGTCTTAACCAATAAGGAATGCCACATTTGAAAATAAAGTTGGTAGGGTCAGTGCTCTTTAGAAACTCTGTTGATTTTGAGCTGACTTTACTCAGAAACATTTGGGAAGAGTAGGGGAAAGTAGGCTCTTGAGATATTGGGTGGTTGGGGAGGATGATATTTGTATTTTTTTTTTTTTATTTTATCTTTGGAACAAAAATCTCTGTAAAAGTTAATTGATATTCAATGTTTAAATGCAATGCAGTGCTAGTCAGTGGTCAAAACGAAACAAGTAGAAGTTCTAAATAATGGCGTTAGGAACAACACAAAGCCCCACAGCAATACCTTTAAAATCCCAAGGAAAAAGATAGCTATCTGACTTTATGACAAAGGGTCAAACCATTTAAAAAAAATAAAGATTCAGGCTGTTCAGAAAGAGACTGAGCAAACATAAGGAAACGTGTAATATCAGTATATATTACAATACTATTTTAACCATAATCAAAAAAATAGGTAAAAGGGAATCTCAGTTGAATTATTGTTGTTGTTCAATCATGTTTGATCCTTATGATCCTATCTGAGATGTTCTTGGCAAATGTGCTGAAATGGTTCAGATTTCCTTTTTCAAATCATTTTACAGATGGGGTAACTGAAACAAAAAGTCCTCCTGATTCTAGGCCTGGCACTCTATCCACTATGCCATAATGGTTAAGATATATTGAAGAGATTGTGTTTTCTTAAATTTATTATTGTTATTATTGATTGGGTTATCACATCAAATCTACAATTCATTACCTCAAAGATATTGCTATTAAAAATTACTCCAAGGATCAAATTACTTTCTAATGAAGAGATCACCAGAATTAAGCTTGTTTAAGCCAAATTTGTTTAAGTAAAATTATGTGGGTTTTCTTCCTTTTCATATTCAAAGTAGTTCAAACAAAATCTTATGTTTGAAATGTTATGAAAAAGATTATGTTCTTGAAGGATAGGGAAAAAAAAAGTAAATTATATAGGAAATAAAATGAGTTTCAAGCAGCCAAGGAAAGTCTTGCTGGAGAAGAAGCTTATTTTTTTAAAAAATGAGGTTGGTTCAAATTTCAAATTTACTTAATGTAATGAAAAAAAATGCAAACGAGGGCAGCCTAGCTACACCAGATCTAAAACTATATTATAAAGCAGTGGTCACCAAAACCATTTGGTACTGGATAAAAAATAGAGTAGTGGATCAGTGGAATAGGTTAGGTTCACAGAACAAAATACTCAATGACAATAGTAATCTAGTGTTTGATAAACCCAAAGACCCCAGTTTTTGGGATAAAAACTCACTATTTGACAAAAACTGCTGGGATGATTGGAAACTAGTCTGGAAGAAATTAGGCATTGACCCACACCTAACACCATATACCAAGATAAGGTCAAAATGGATTCATGATCTAGGCATAAAGAATGATATTATAAACAAATTAGAACAATGTAGGATGGTTTACCTCTCAGACCTTTGGAGGGGGAAGGAATTTGTGACCAAAGAAGAACTAGAGGTCATCATTAATCACAAAATAGGTAAGTTTGACTATATCAAGTTAAAAAGTTTTTGTACAAACAAAATGAATGCAGACAAGATTAGAAGGGTAGCAGTAAACTGGGAAAATATTTTTACATCCAAAGGTTCTGATAAAGGCCTCATTTCTAAAATATATCGAGAATTGACTCAAATAGATAAGAATTCAAGCCATTCTCCAGTGGATAAATGGTCAAAAGATATGAAGACAATTTTCAGATGAAGAAATTGAAACTATTTCTGGTCACATGAAAAGGTGCTCCAAGTCACTATTGATCAGAGAAATGCAAATTAAGACAACTCTGAGATACCACTACACACCTGTCAGATTGGCTATAATGACAGGAAATGATAATGATAACTGTTGGAGGGGATGTGGAAAAACTGGGACACTGATACATTGTTGGTGGAACTGTGAACGGATCCAACCATTCTGGAGAGCAATTTGGAGCTATGCTCAAAAAGTTATCAAACCGTGCATACCCTTTGACCCAGCAGTGTTTCTACTGGGCCTATATCCTAAAGAGATTTTAAAGGAGGGAAAGGGACCCACATGTGCAAAAATGTTTGTGGCAGCCCTTTTTGTAGTGGCAAGAAACTGGAAATTGAAAAGATGCCCATCAATTGGAGAATGGCTGAATAAATTATGGTATATGAATGTTATGGAATATTATTGTTCTGTAAGAAATGACCAACAGGAGGATTTCAGAGAGGATTGGAGAGACTTGCATGAACTGATGCTGAGTGAAATCAGCAGAACCAGGAGAACATTATACACAGCAACAAGACTATACGACGATCAATTTTGATGGACATGGTTCTCTTCAACAATGATGTGATTCAAACCAGTTGTGCTGCGATGAAGATAGTCATATACATCCAGAGAGAGGCCTGTGGGAACTGAGAGTGAACCACAACACAGCATGTTAAGGCTTTCTGTGAATATTTCCATGCATTTTGTTTTCCTTCTTAGGTTGTTTCTTTCTTCTTCTCTTTCTAGATCTGATGTTTCTTGTGCAGTAAGATAACTGTATAGATATGTATACATGTATTGTATTTGTCATATAATTTATCCTATCTAGCATGTATTAGATTACCTGTCATCTAGGGGTGGGGGGTGGGGGAAGGAAAGGAAAAGCTTGGGAAAAAAAGTTATGTTTTTGTTTTTTTTGCAAAGGTCAATGTTGAAAGGTCACTCATGTTTTGTAAATAAAAAGCTTTAAAAAATTTACTTAATGTTTGAAATTCAGATAGTATTTTTTCAGAGATCAGCAGACACAAGCATTGGCATTGGTTTTCTGAATGGAAATCCATTGTTCCCTTTTCTGTGCCAAACCTGCCCAATCAAGCAATAACTTGGTGGTTGCGTTAATAGTCCAAGTCATGAAAACCTACCCCACATTTATCTGGTCTTAGGTACTGATAGGACCTAACTACCCTGCATAACAGCATTTCTAAGGGAAAAGGAACTCAATTTCTACCAGCTGACAGGAACTTATCTCCTTTCTAATGTAATATCTCATGTCCAGATTCCAACAGCTAGGTAATAGGGATTTTATCAATTCTGAGACCCTAATAGTCTCTTGTAAGAATTGGGTAGAGCCCCCAGAAAACATGGATTTAGGAGTGAGAAGGCAGGTTGGGTTGTTGGGACATCTATAGATTTGAATAGGTTTAGTTAAGGCAGAGTCTTGGGGAGTTGTGGGAGAAGAACCAAGGAAATTTGAGAAATAAAACTGGATTAAATCTAATAGGAAGAGATTAGCTCATACAATCCAGGGTTAGGGGTTCAGGCCACTTTTTTGTATAGATGTCTTTGGACACTTTGACCAAAAGAGTTTTTTTGTTTTTTCTAGATACTGGCTCTCTTTCCATCCTATGACATATGCAGATTGATCTGCTTCCCTTTTTTTCTCTCTTTTTTTAAGAGTATTTTATTTTTTCCAATTACATGTAAAGACAATTTTACCACTCAATTCCAAAAAAAATTTGAGTTTCAAATTTTCTCCCTTTTTACCATTTCTACTCCTTAAGAAGGCAAGCAATTTGATATAGGTTATATATCCTGTTTCCATTTTCAATACCACAATCTATTGTCTATAGCACAATTTGTTTCATATACAGCCTTATGGAAGTAAAAATACAGTCTTCTCATACTCCTTCCTTTATACTATAGAAATTCCTACTCTTTTCTCCTATATGCTCCTCCAACTTTCTCTTTCTTCCCTTGGATTCTATGGGGAAACACACAAGCACTAATTAAGACACTACATGTCATCTACATTTCAATAGAAAATTCTTAATGATGCTATTTCAGACATTTTATCCCAGGTACCAAAATAAAAACTTGGATTGTAGGTAGAAAAGCAAAACAAAATAGAAACAAAGAGACTGAACAGAACCTGTAAATATTAATTACTTCAGGAAAGAAGAGAGACTTCCACTCTTGTCCTTTCTCTCTACTACCAGTGCTGCCCATAGAGACACCAACAGATCCAAATCCTGGAATAGGGTAAAAGACAAACACTAGAATGGCAGATGTCACAAGGAACAGTGTTATGTGCATTGAATGCTGAAGCTGGAAATAAACACATACATCTTCTTTGTGCATGGCCTTTCAATTCCCAGAGGCAGCTACTTTCTCAGTCAGTAGGTCTCTGGGCCTAGAGTAAGGAAAATTTGTGTCTAAATCTGGTTTCATACACTTACTTAGCTGTATAATTCTGGGTAAGTCACTTTAACAGTGACTGCCTCAGTTTCCTCAATTATAAAATAAGAAATCATAAAAATTAGCATAATAGTAAAAATAAAAATTAGAAAAATAATAATTATCATAAATAATAAATTATTAGGATGAAATGTGCTATTTGTAAAATGCTTAATGTAATGTCTAGTACCTAGTAGATACTCAATAAATACTTTCTTTCTTCTTCTCTTCCTTTTAATGGATAGCTAGAGTGAGGAAAATTGTCTTGAAGCTCAGAAAGTGTTATGACTTTGAGGGAAAGGTGAAAATTGAAGGAAGAGAAAGTGGCAGAAGGCTCTTGAATAATAGGAAATGATGAAAAAGAGGGAATTCATCGTGAATTGCCTCAATTTTTTCTTTAAAATATAAGGTAAGAATCTGAGCTAAAAGCGTGGGTGAAAGTGGAGCCTTTGAAAAAGGAGGAGCTGCTGTAGGGAGAGCAATTTGATAAAGAAGGTATAGTAGGATTGCCTAGAAGTGATGATGTCCCAGGTGAGGTGTATGATATAAATTTGTAGTGGGCCTAGTCAGAACAATTGTGTCCTTTTCTCCACTTCATTCTGCAGCTTGTGTGAAAAGAGGAAGATGAGGAATACCCGCATTCATTCAAGCCTAAATCCTGGTTGGGTTAATCTACAGTGTTAAAGGCTATTCCACTCAATAACCTAAGCCTTTTCTATCATTTTGTATACCATTATAACATCCAAAATAGTTCTTCTAACTTTAGTGTTTTGCTGCATTCACATTAATAAATCAGAGAAAAATCTGTATTTAAACCAACTTACCACTGAATAGCAGGTACAAGATTCAGGTCCTGGAATTAATGAATAAAGAGAAGTGTAAAGGAAGCTTCTGAAAGCATATTTGAAAGTCTTATTTTTAATAAAACAGAAAATATTAGGAAGTAACATTTTCTCTAGGCTAAAACATTTCCCATAGTTTGTCCCTTTGGGAAGATGAGTTGAACAAAAGCTAAAATCTTTCTTAGGGAAATGTATTAAGGGTAACAACCCAATTTTTTTTTTTTGTTTTGCTTGTTTATTTCTTTCATATCTCTCTAGGCACAATTTGTTTTCCAAAATTAGAGGCATCTCAATACCAGATCCATAAAAGAATTTTGATATATAAAACATCTGAAGGATTAATATTACAGAAGTTTTTTTCCTCTTCTGGTGAATTTTTTTTTAATTTTATTTGCATAACATGTGTGAGTAATTCTTCAACAATAACCCTTACATAGCTTTCTGTTACAAGTTTTTCCCCCCAACTCCCCACCCCTCCCCTAGATGGCAGGATATCCACTACATGTTAATTATGTTAAAATATTGGCAAATCAAATATATGCATACATATTTCCAAACTTGTCATTGTTGTGCAAGAAAAATCTTGTCTACTCAAACAATATATCAGATAAAGGAAACACAATGTAAGCAAACCTCAATCAAGGAGTATGAGAATGTTACGTTGTGGTCCACATTTCACATCCCTCTCTCTGGGTGTATATGGCTTTCTTCAGTGAACAATTGGAGGTGGTTTGAAACATTTCATTGTTGAAGAGAGCCATGTTCATCAGAATTGATCGTCATATACTACTGTTGTTGCCGTGTACAATGATCTCCTGGTTCTGCTCATTTCACTCAGCATCAGTTCATGTAAGTCTCTCCAGGCCTCTCTGAAATCATTTTGCTGGTCATTTCTTACAGAACAATAATATTCCATAATATTCATATATCATAATTTATTCATCCATTCTCCAATTGAAGGGCATCTATTCAATTTCCAGTTTCTAGCCACTACAAAAGGGCTGCCACAAACATTCTTGCACATGTGGGGCCTTTTCCTTCCTTTATGATTTCTTTGGGATATAAGCCCAATAGAAATACTGCTGGGTCAAAGGGTATGCACAGTTTGATAACTTTTTGAGCATAGCTCCAAATTGTTCTCCAGAATGGCTGTATCCGTTCACAGCTCCACCAACAATGCATCAGTGTCCCAGCCCTCCTACATCCCCTCCAACATTCATCATTAACTTTTCCTGTCATTTTAGCCAATCTGACAGGTGTGAAGTGGTATCTCAGGGTTGTCTTGATTTGCATTTCTCTGATCAATAGTGATTTGGAGCACCTTTTCATACGACTGTAAATAGTTTTAATTTCATCCTCTGAAAATTGTCTGTTCATATCCTTTGACCATTTATTGATTGGAGAATGGCTTGAATTTTTATAAATATGAGACAATTCTCTATATATTTTAGAGATGAGACCTTTATCAGAACCCTTAAATGTAAAGATGATTTCCCAATTTATTGCTTCCCTCCTAATCTTGTCTGCATTGATTTTGTTTGTACAAAAACTTTTTAACTTAATATAGTCAAAGTTATCTATCTGGTTTTCAATTAAGAGTTCCAGTTCTTCTTTGGACATAAATTTATTCCATCTCCATAGGTCTGAGAGGTAAACTATATTACATTCCTCTAATTTACTTATAGTATCACTCTTTATATCCAGATCATGAACCCATTTAGATCTTATCTTGGTATGTGGTGTTAGATGTGGGTCAAGCCCTAATTTCTTCCACACTAGTTTCCAGTTTTCCCAGCAGTTTTTGTCAAATAGTGAATACTTATCCCAAAAGCTGGGGTCTTTGGGTTTATCGAAAACCAAATTGCTATAGTTATTGCCTAGTTTGTCTTGTGATTCTATCCTATTCCACTGATCGACTACTCTATTTCTTAGCCAGTACCAAATGGTTTTGATGACCGCTGCTT
>JAJPUD010010872.1:27216-56569 GCA_023553655.1 Myrmecobius fasciatus
AAAAAAATGTTACAAAATTGTGCATACCCTTTGACCCAGCAGTGTTTCTACTGAGTCTATATCCCAAGGAGATCTTAAAGGAAGGAAAGGAACCCACATTTGCAAAAATGTTTGTGGCAGCCCTTTTTGTAGTGGCAAGAAACTGGAAACTGAATGGATGCCCATCATTTGGAGAGTGGCTGAGTAAATTATGGTATATGAATGTCATGGAATATTATTGTTCTATAAGAAACAACCAGCAGGATGATTTCAGAGAGTCCTGGAGAGACCTAGATCAACTGATGTTAAGTGAAATGAGGAGAACCAGGAGATCATTATATACGGCAACAACAAGACTACATGATGATCAATTCTGAAAAACATCGTTCTCTTCAACAATGAGATGTTTCAAACCAGTTTCAATTATTCAGTGAAGAAAGCCATATACACCCAGAGCTCTAGAGGAATCTGAAAGTGGACCACAACATAACATTTTCATGCTTTCTATTGATGTTTGCTTGCATTATGTTTTCCTTCTCATATTTTTTTTCTTATACATCCAATTTTTCTTGTACAGCAGGATAACTTTATAAATATATATACACATATTCTATTTCTCAAGTATTTTAACATAATTAACATGTAGTGGATTTCCTGCCATCTAGGGGAGGGAGTGGGGGAAAGGAGGGAAAAATTTGTAACAGAAAGCTTTGCAAGGGTCAATGATGAATAATTACCCATGCATAGGTTTTGCAAATTAAAAGCTTTAATAAAAAAATTACGTAACATAGATTATAACTTTTAAGGTAGAAATTCAAGTTTAATTTTCCTGATTCCAAACTTAGCCCACTTTTCATTACGCCATACTGCCTTTTTATGGCTTTAGTTTGTCCCATGAGTTAAACTATTGAATTAGAGTATAAACTTTTGGAAGATAAGCACTATGTTTTTGTTGTTGTTGTTGTTGTTGTTGTTTTTGTACAATTGTTGCACTATTTATGAAAAAAGATGCATCCCAGCAACAAGACAAATAAATTAGGGCATGACAGTCTGTTCGCTTGCCATTCTGAAAATGGATATTATAATATGTATCTTGAAATAAAAAATAAAATAATGTTTAATGTTCCTCAAGCTATTAAATATGTATCTTGGAGTGCAGGGTGAAACGTTGTACTAGATTCCTATAATATCTTTGACATTTTATCTTTTAATATATTTATGTATTTATATAATATTTCACTCACTAGACTAGAATGTAAATGATCTCACCCTGTGCTCTCTGGCCTCTGTGCATTTGTATAGGCTGTCTTCCATGCCCAGCATGAACTCCCTCTTCATTTCTTTGTATTGAAATCCTTCTTTTTATTTGTAGAATCAGGATGCAAAATCAATCTCACTTTCCTATGCTTCTAAAAAATTTGACCTTATTATAAATGCCTGTGGATTGATTACCTCTTGCCAATTTTATTTCTTGGAAGGAAAATGAAAAGCACCTGTTTAATTTTTAATACTTCTTCCTTAAATGTTCTAATTACAACTTGCTCTCTGTGTGCTAATACCTATATTTTCATCAGTCTTCTATCCTATCTTCTTCTCCTATCTGAACTGTCTCATTTGTTTTCCAACTCTGTGCCACTCCCAATTTATCCTTGGTCTTCTTAACTGAGTTGTAAGATGTTAAGCTGTAGTTGCTGAACAACATAGCTATAACTCTTGTTTGGATTTCCAAAGTCTTCCTTTGTGTACACAATTAATATAATTTTATTCACTAATCCAGAAAAATGCAATGATAAGTTAATTCTTCAGCCAGGTAGAAGCCCATTTACTTTAGGAAAACATCTCCCATTTCCACATTGAGAATGTCTATTACACAATTTTTATTACAACCCTTCATCTCCATTTCTCCTTAGTTCCCATCACATTCTATATATATCAATTTACATATTATATCCCTTTTATTCAAATATAAGGTCTTTATGTCAGTGACTATGTTGTTTTTGAATTTTGTATTCCCAGTCTCTTTAACAGTGCCTTCCATGTATTTGACACTTAATTCCATTCCGTTCCTTAAATATTAAGTATCTAAAAACTAATACTTTACTTTTCATGAGCTCAGCCCTGTCTCCAGTCTTCCCTCACTAAATAATCTGAACCAAAATTCATCAGTTACAAGTTGCACTGGAGTTAAAAATATGGCAAACATTTTATCTTGTATTTTACAGGAGAGTCAGGCCTTCAAAAAATAAAACAAAACAAAACAATACAAATACATTATTTGTTGGATCAAGCTTTTTTGTTCCAAGGCCAGAAAATATAGTTACAATATTTAGCATTGATTTCTGTTAGATTACTGTTCACTCTCTTTTGGGTGAAATGAAAATGATGCTGGGAAATAAGTCATTCATTTAACCCTGCCACTGAAATTGAAGTAATTAATTTGTATGGCCAATAGCTAATACAATTTACATTTTTGAAGGTTAAAATGAAGTGACCGTTCTAGGATCATGGTCTTTCTTTAGTTAATTGAGCTAGTTCAATGCATTTTCCTGTGATAATTAAGATTTTGGCTTCTATGATGGTAAGTAAATTCAATCATCTAAATGCCTCTAAATTCCCTACTTTTAATTTACACCAGTGAAAATGGTTTTGTTACTAAGCAAAACAATGGAATTAAATTAGATGTGTAAAGAAGAAAATGAAGTAGAAGGTAAATGTATTATTCAAATGATATGTCAGTGTTCTCAGAGCTTTTCATCTTGGAAATAATGGATTTTTATTTGTTAAAAAATGTGGGATGGTGGGGAAAAGAAATGACTTTTCTTTAGTAAAAAGCAAATAAAATGTAATGTTTAAAATGCACATATAATATGTAAAATAAATATTGATGAGTTTAAAGATGAATCAGAATTTTAAAGCTAAACTAAAAAAGAATTGAAAATCATCATTTAACTTTTAAAACATTTCTTCACATACTACTCTATTTTTTACAGAGCCATGTGTTTTGCTGGTCCTATCTTATCTATAATGAAATACATTTAGTTAAATGTCTTGTTTGGTTTGGGGAGGAAATTAAAGAATGCCCTAATTTCTTATTAACTGAGGCATTAATCAGTGGTTAATTGTAATTATTTAGCCTGTAGAAAAAATGAGAGTTGAATTAGAATCTGACTACAAGTCAAATAAACTTTGCCTCTGGTATTGATTTAAACATTTTGAAGACAGATACTCAATAATGTTTGCTTAGCAAATGTTTTGGTGGTGCTTGGTCAATGTGTTGAATAACAATTGTGCTAAGCTTCCACACCACATTTTGTATCACATTTAGGTTACCTTGTAATAATCAATATTCTTAATAATAGAAGACAGCATTTGAATTGCTTTTCCAATGTCTTGGTGAAGAGTCACAAGGTAAGTTTGTTCTATGCCTATGGTAAATGTTATGCTTTTTATCCTTTCTAATAGGTGAACTATTCAAGTGAGATGTACTTTGATACTCTGCTAGGGATTCAGTGAAAACTTATTATGAGTTTCATTTCTTCAATAAATTTCTTATAGCAATCTTCTGGACTTTTAAGTTGCCCAAATTAATGGCTCTATCAACTTGCAAATTGATAGACACAGTTTAACTTTGCTTAGTTGCTTCAAATAGATGTGTTATTTTATATTACAATAGGAACCTTCCACCTTTTACTTTTTCATCTTAGACTTCTTGGTAACTTCCTTTATGTGATACAATGGAAACAGCACTAAACTTATATGCAAAACATTTGGTTTCAAATCTAATTTCTAATTAATAATAGTAAAGTATTTGGATAAGTAATCTTCACTCCTGAGGCCCCAGTATCCCCACCTGAGGAATTTGATTAACTCCAAGATCCCATTCACCTAAAATTGTGATCATGTAATACATGCCATTAAACTAATTAATGTTAGGTATACTGGAAATTTTTTAATGATAAATTAATTCTGGATTTTATCAATTTCATAAGTTTAAAATAAAATTTCAGAGATAGGTATTTTTTTTTCCTTTTGGCCCAGATCTGGATTTAGTCCTTCATTAAGAGAGATGGCTTTAAAGCCAGAGAACTAAATTCAAAAACTTCCTGTTCTATATCCTATCTGTGACCAGTGAGCTGTGACATTGAATAGACATTTTAACTTCTCTAGGTCTTGCTTCCCTCATACCTAAAGTTAAGAGAGGGCTTCTTGGACACTTTCACCTTCAAATTAACCATTCCATATGCTGTAAGTGAGGGAACTCATACAGACTATGAACTATTTTGTAATTTGTGAGCTTAGTTACATGAGTTTAAGTTAACAAGAAAGTTAGGCGACTTAAGGACAAACTAAATTTAAGAGATAACTTGAATAAGATTTTCCAAGTTCTAAAAGCCAGTTTACACCTGCTTTGTACATATAACTGAAATGAAAACAACAAATAAATAATGGAGATATGGTAGATGTTTATTCTATATAGCACTTCAGAATTTGGAAAATACTCTATAACATTATCTCATTGAGTTTCACAACCCCTTTGTGAAGCAAGTAAAGATAGTTCTCCCCACCTTAGTCCTTGCCTGCAAACTTCTTTACTCAGTTATCAATGTGATCTTTCTAAACCAAAGCAATATTTCTAAGCCACAGGACTGACCATATAACAATCTTCGCCACACCCTTATTTTTTTATATAAAGCTTTTTATTTACAAAACATATGAGTGATTTTTCAACATTGACCTTTGCAAAACCCTTTTTTTCCCCAAGCTTTTCCCCTCCTTCCCCCCAACCCCCATCCCTAGATGACAGGTAATCTAGTACATGCTAAATAGGATAAATTATATGACAAATACAATACATGTATACATATCTATACAGTTATCTTACTGCACAAGAAACATCAGATCTAGAAAGAGAAGAAGAAAAAACAACCTAAGAAGGAAAACAAAATGCATGGAAATATTCACAGAAAGCGTTAAAATGCTGTGTTGTGGTTCACACTCAGTTCCCACAGGCCTCTCTCTGGATGTATATGACTAGCTTCATCGCTGAACAACTGGTTTGAATCACATCATTGTTGAAGAGAACCATGTCCATCAAAATTGATCGTCGTATAGTCTTGTTGCTGTGTATAATGTTCTCCTGGTTCTGCTGATTTCACTCAGCATTAGTTCAAGCAAGTCTCTCCAGTCCTCTCTGAAATCCTCCTGTTGGTTGTTTCTTACAGAACAATAATATTCCATAACATTCATATACCATAATTTATTCAGCCACTCTCCAATTGATGGACATCCATTCAGTTTCCAGTTTCTTGCCACTACAAAAAGGGCTGCCACAAACATTTTTGCACATGTGGGTCCCTTTCCCTCCTTTAAAATCTCTTTGGGATATAGGCCCAGTAAAAACACTGCTGGGTCATAGGGTATGCACAGTTTGATAACTTTTTGAGCATAGCTCCAAATTGCTCTCCAGAATGGTTGGATCCGTTCACAGTTCCACCAACAATGTATCAGTGTCCCAGTTTTCCCACATCCCCTCCAACAGTTATCATTATCATTTCCTGTCATTTTAGCCAATCTGACAGGTGCGCCACACCCTTATAACCTGGCCCTTTCTTAACTTTTTAGTCTTCTAACATATATTTTACAATCCAGGAACACTTGCCTCTTTGCTCCCATTAATCACACTTCAAAGGCAGTATTTGAATCAGGCATTCTGACTTTTTTTTTTTAAATGGTCTTCTGACTTTAGATTCACTGTTCTTTCCCTTATACCATGCTAGTTTTATAACATAATATGTTTAATCTTTTACACCAGGTCAAATTTTTAGATTCTAAGAATCCCACATTTCTAATCACTAGTCACAAAGTCACATACCTTCAGGTATTGTTTATTTAAAAATACTGCCTGAATTTGGCTTCTAACTTGACTGTCATCAATTTAAATTATCCATATGTTTTCTAGATCTTGTACTAACAGACATCACCAGCCAAATGCTAAATGGTATTAACTTCTTACAAATTGGATTTCTGATGAATACATGTTCTGTTTGGAAACAGTGTCAATAAGTAATCACAGTACTTCTCCCAAGCCTGTTTTCATTATTCTGTGTTTTGACCAGTTCACATAGTCTCTGTAATTTATGGCTTTGATGTCGTCCTTTGGATATTTATGGGAAAAAGCCCAAAACACAAAACAAAAACTATACACATTCAAAGATGATACAATATATATTTAGGTACAATCAATGTGAACCACTGGTACTAGATTCTATGGGAGCCACAAAGGAAATACAATAATACGAGTCTATTGACAGCTAGGACATTTGACTTCTAATTTATTTGGGATCCTTGAAAAGTGAGTTTTCTGTGTAAGTAACATTTTTAAGTACCTGAAGCTTGTCTTCAAGCACCAAAACATTTTTGTCTAAACCATTTTGATGTAGATTTCTAGCATGTAAATTTCCCTGCCATTTGAAACAGATGGTGCTGAACATGATTTAACCTTTTCATGTAAAATTAGTATCCTCATTATGACTATAGACCCGTTAGAGTGCTAGGCCATAACCCAATTCTGCATAATCCTTTAGGTTTTACTATCGTCTCCCTCTAGGCCAGGCTATTACTTGTCACTTGGGTAGCACTGTGTCTGTTTCTAACTCTTTCCATAATTTGCCTCTTCCATCCTTAGGTGACTCCTATCTATGCCTCCATCAAGTTTCCTAATGCCTTCCTTTGTTGCTATTCAGTTGCATCTGACTCTTAGAGAGTCCCTTTAGGATTTTCTTGACAGAGATACTGGAGTGATTTACTTTTTTTTTCTTCAACTCACTTTTTAAATGATGAAAATGGGTCAAACAGTTAAATGACTTGTCCAGGTTCATGCAGCTACTAAGTTTCTGAGGCCAGCTTTGAACTGAGGAAGATGAGTCTTCCTAACTCCATGCCTGGAGCTTTATCCACTGAGCCACCTGGCTGCCCAATGACTTGATATCTTTATTTCCCCTTTTGATGGGTAAAGCAATGGGTAGAGCAAGGGCCTGGAGTCAAAAAGACCTGAATTCAAATATAGCTTCTGATGCATATTAGGTAGGGGACTGGGTAGCTAGGTGGTCCATTGAATAGACTGCCAGTCCTGGAATAGGAAGGCTCATCTTCCTGACTTCACTTTTACCTTAGACACTTATAAGCTATGTGATGTTGGACAAATCACTTAACTGTTTAACTTACTTTCATTAATAAAATAAATTGCAGAAGAAAATGTAAACCACTCCAGTATCTCTGCCAAGAATCTCCAACTTGGATCGCAAAGAATCAGACAAAACTGAAAAAATAACTGAACTAATACAAGAAAGAATACAAGAAAATAAAAGAAAAATGTTCTGATTTTCAACAAAACTGAGAAGATAACTCATTTGCCTTTGGTAATTCTAGTTCCTCTTCTTTTAATTATCCCTGTGCTACTCCTTTCCTGAAAACTTCTCCCCTCAGAAATAACATTAACAGCCATCAGTGTTATGCACAGTGTTAGGGAGAGAAGCATGCCAGGGGAAGGTGATGAGGATGGAAAACATTGAACTCTAAAAAAACATCATCTTGGGGGTGGAAACAAGTTGTAGAAGAGGAGATAGTTGCCTTTTTTCTACTATAGTGTGGTTCATTCTGAATGTATTCTGCTGTAGATTGTAGGGCTGAAAAGAATTCTTGATACATTCAGAGTATTATTGCCTTATCTGCTGCTGATTCCATTTCCCAAATTACAGAACTGCATGGAGACCTTGGAAGTAGGAGTTATCACCATATCTCAGGTTTGGGGATTGTTTTCCTCCTCCCTTTCTTTTGTTATTTTGGTAAGGATAGTGATGGTGGTGGTTAGGGAAAAGAGCAGATCTTCAATATAATTGGTTTGAGGAAATCTCAATTTGAAAATTACCTTAACTGATACAGATCAGTAGTAACTCCACTATAACTTAGGTTTCATTGTGTCAGAACAGAACTTGAAAGTAGGCCAGAGATTTAAAAGCTGGACACTATGTTATATACTACTAGGAAAACTGAGACTTTGCTTAGGATCAAACAATTAAGATGTGGCAAAGTTGGAATGTGAACCAATTCCCCTTAATATATGATGAGTACTATTTGCATTATGCCATGAATGATTTCAACTCTGGTTAAAATTTGGAGGCCATGTTGTCCCTTGTCAGCAGCTCAAAATGGGATTTCATATCAATCAATATTTATTAAGCACCTACTTCTGTAAGGTACTGCACAATTGCACTCTGCTTTCTTTCATCTCCAGAGAACAAGATGCTTCTCCAAGGAAGAACATATCACTTCTAATATCATCCAGTTCAGTTATGTCCAAAACTTCATGACCTCTTGGAGTTTCCTTGTTAAAGATAACTGGAAAGGTTTGCCATTTCTTTCTTGAGTTCATTTTACATTGAGACAAACAAGTTAAGTGACTTGCCCAAGGGCAAATAGCTAGTAAGTATCTGAAGCCAGATTTGAACTCAGGAAGATGAGTCTTTCTGACTGCAGGTCTGGTAGCTTTTCACTAGGGTCCCTAGCTATATCCAGTAATGTCATCACAGTGTTCTTAATTCAAGCCTGGATACCACCTTCCTTAGCCTTCTCTCCTCTCTAATTGGATAATTAGACCTTTAAGTATAAAATTCTTCCCAAACTCTTCCTTTATAGAAGGCAAAAATTAGACTTTTAGCTCATTTCATTTTAACATCTACAGTTCTGTCTGGTTTCATTTCTTTGGCACTAGATGCCCCCACACCAAGTACTCTTTAGTCACCCAGATTTCTTTTGTGTTGTCTTCCACTGTTAGATTGTGATTTCCTTGAGGGCAGGGACTGCCTTTCTTTTTCTTATTTATATCACCATTGTGCCTGACTTATAGTAGATGTTTAATGTTTATTGAATTTAATTAAATTGAGAATAAAAAGAGAGACAGAAGACAGGCCTTATTCTCATGAAGCTTATGAAGCTTGCCTCTCATATACATTTTATGAACCATATGCTTAAGTGTGACTGAATTCCAGAGTAGAAATTGGTCTTGGTCAGTAACTGGAGGATTAATTTGTTAATAATTATGTTTAGACACATTACCTTCTCAATCTCCCATTCCACTCCTTTTTCCCTAGCTGATTTAGAAGAGAGACAAAGAACTGGAAGATCTTGATTGCTAAAAGTATAGTTCCCCCCTGATGTGTAACTGGTAACCAAAAGAGTTAATTTTAGGGAACTTACTTTCTATTTGTGAGCAAAATATTTACATAAAGGCAAAATACATAGTAAGTAAATGCAGGATAATTCCAAGGTGGGAGAGTGAGGTGGAGCACACTAATAATTCAGGAAATCAAGGAAAGTACTTTTTAGTAGTTTAGCTTTGGAAGGAGCTAAAGCTTCCAGTAAGCCAAGTAGAGAAGAGAGAACGCGCTTGCAAAGGTGAGCTTGATGCCAGTGGATAGTTAAAACTTTTCCCTGTCCATTTTTATGGTAGAAGATCTGAGCCTTGAGAATCTTCATTATCTCCTGTCAGTTCTGAGCCATGTTAGTTTACATCACCTCCTGTCAGGTTTGAGCCTTGAGAATCTTCATTTCCTCCTGTCCCTATGCTACTAAATAAAACAAACTTGGGTTCTTTGCACCTAAGACATTCAGATAAACAATTTATGAAAGGATCCAAAGTTACCACAGAAGAATATGGAACTTAACATACTTTAACAAAGCTTTGTGCTCTATTTCTCCAGCAATGAGTTTCATAGATTTAGGGGACCCAGAGTTCTTTCTCACTTTCCTTTTTCTATGATCTAAGATAATTATGCTTTCTTTGTTGGGTCTTTTTATTTTTATTTTTAAGTCCTTCATGTCATAAAATCAGGGGATTTTGTTATTGTATCCTGGGCTTTAACATGTGATCAATATCTTGAGGCTCCTAGATGACCTATTAAATAGAGAGCTCGTCCTGAAGTCAGGAGAAGTGAGTTCAGATATGCTTTCAGATCCTTCCTGTCTTTATGACTTTGGAGAAATTATTTAACCTCTTCACGTTTCAATTTCTTATTTAAAAGGGGATAATATTAACATATGTACCCCAAGATTGTTTTGAGGATTAAATGAGATAATTTTTACAAAGTGCTTTGTAAACTTAAATTGCTATATAAATGCTAGCTATTAATTTGTGCATTTTACTTTTTCCTCTTTGATTCCCTTGATAGAAAAAACACCTAGAATTTCATAAATACCCCAAGAGTTTTAGAACTAGACAGGACCCAGTAATTCATTTATTAAGAACTAGAAGGGACCCAATGGTTTTTGAATTGTGGGTACTCTTTTTAAAGTTTAGAAAAAGAATCCTGTATCACCACAATGCAGAATTTGCATTCATGGTACAAATTTTGTTAGATCTATATTAACATAAAAATAACAACACCTTATGTGTAAGTGAATTGGGAGCCTTTTCAGATAACTCAGCAAACTCCCTACATGTTCTCCTATCCCCTTCCTCTATTTTGCAGATGGAGAAACTGAGGCCCCTAAAATTAAGTAACTTGACTGAAGCCTTTAACAAAGCTAGCTAATAGTAGAACAGTCATCCGAACTTTGAGAACTGTTTTATATCTTGATTCTTCTTATTTCTAGTTGGGATGTGGAAGATAACAGAATTCTTTTGAGAGTCTGACTGATAGGAAAATACAGAGATGAGGTGGGAATTTAGTATTAGCCAAGGGCAAGGGATCTTAGATGTAAGCAATGGAAGAGGCAAGATCAAAGGAAAGACCAGAACATAAGAAGTAGTCTCCTGCATGTTGGAAACAAGTTAAGTTTTGTGGATGTGACTTAGGAGGATTAAATTGCATTAGGCATCTTGAACAAAATTGTCAAATTTAATACTGCTTGTAGGTCCTGGAGAACTAAGAAAGAACAGGGAAAATCAGTATAAACGTGGTTGACTCTAAAACTCTAGTCTAAAAACTATATGAATTCTTCTCTCAACTTATTCTCTCATAGATATGTCAGGTTTCCCAAAGCATGTCTATGCTCCTCCCTCAAGGCTCTCTGTGAGGTTGTGGTCTATGTGGGTATTATGGGAGCCAGTTTATACTGGTTCTTAAGAGTCAATTAATTATATTTTATTCATACCTTAGACTTGATGTATTGTTTTGTTGATTTTCTAAATCTAAGAAAGTATTCGAAAAATATTAATAATATAGATGAAATTTTAAAGTTTGTTGTGCATATGTTTTTGGAGAGCCAGTTATTAAATATTTACCAGAACAAATACCCCATTTTAGCATACTTACCTCGACATCAATCACCAGTTACTATTAGTGTCTCTTTTATGTTATCAATATCCTCTAGTGATTTTCATTTCAGGATCATTTTAATCAATCAACATTATTTAGTTTTTAGAAAGGAATATTTACTGAAAAGATACAGCAATAACAGAAGTTAAACCATTTCCAAATACTTGGGAGCATCCTTTCCTCATTATCATCCTTGTCTTTGGAAGAGATTGGATTCAAACTTAAAAGCAACTGCTATGAACATCCAACCCACAAAGTTCCTTGCAGAATTCTGCACTGCCACTGGATGAATTGCTCCCTTGTGGAAGGACAATGTCTCATATGAATGAATCATAAATTGGGTGCTCAAAGTTACTCTGTAGTTGATTTTGCTGGTGCTTTACCAGTTTGGTTTTCCACAAAATCTAGCTTAGATCTCTAGAGTCTTTTTCTCTCTCTCCTGACCTTTCAATGTTCACAAACTAGAAACATAGTCTAATACTTATATTTAAGAACAGGAAAGAATAGATATAATAGAGATAGAAAACAGTTGCAACTACTTTTTGTTATGTGTCCAAGGTATTGATTTCCATTTGAAAACCTACAGTATTCCTCACTTATAGGCAGCCAGGAAACAGAAAGGGGCTGAATTATCTGCTTAGTTCTTTTTGTCCAGTTTAGTAACCAATCAAAAGGTTCTTCACACAATTAGCAAGGCAGACCTGCACATGCTGTGAAATTCACATGGGGATTGTATCAGCAGAGCATGTTGCCTATGCTTATAAGGATTGGGCTTATTGACCACTCTGGCCTTTTTTCCACTATTAAAGGAATTTATGTGAATATTTTATAAGATAACTAATTATGATTCATAGCAATAGCTTATATATTCAGTATATTAAAAAGTAAAGACACATATGCTTCAAACACAAATTGTTTTATAAAGGCACTAAATAGTTGTACCTATAGGTACTCAGTATAATAAATCCACAAAAATCCTCCTGATGGCTATTTTAGCCCTGAGCTACCATCTAGAATAAGTAAGAATGTGTGGACAGGAAAGATCAGTGCTTGATCCAGAGTACCTTTCAGTTCCTTTGCACATATTTATACAGGCTCTGTTTCAAATGTGAATCTCTTTAGCTTTTCCCTTTTAATGCCAACCTTAAATATATATATATATATATATATATATATATATATATATATATAGATAGATAGATAGATAGATAGATTATAGATATAGATATACATATGGACTTATCTATATCTATATCTATCTATCTATGGGTATGATTGTTCCGATCATCATTTATAATTCACTTGGCTCATATTCACCCCTGTTTTATAGGATCCTAATCTCTTTCCCAACTTTGGTATGACCCTGAAAGGGCTTACTACTCTCATATGCATAAAATAAAGTACATTTACTGAAATTAAATTGGAAGTAAAAGAGATAGTATTAAAACACAGTAAAGCCTGATGAACTCACAACTACTTATGCTTGGGTCTGTACTCTCCACTTCTCTCCATTTAATGCCTTCTTCTCTGATTATTCCTTCTCTTGGTAAAGTAACTGCTCAATACCTTTATATATTATGTACTATTTAGTGTCCTTCTAGAAGACTTCATCTAATACTGCACTTGGGATCCCAGGAAAGTCAGGCAAAATGCAACAATAACTAAGCTCTTTTATTTATTTATTTAATAATAGCTTTTGATTTTCAAAATACATGCAGATAGTTTTCAACATTATTCACCTTTGTAAAACCTTTTGTTCCAAATTTTTCTCCCTCCCTTTTCCCCACCCACCTCCCCTAGCCAGCAATTCTTCTAAATATATTTTCACATTTATCATGCTGCCCAAGAGAAAAGCAGATCAAAAAGGGAAAAAAACATGAGAATTATAAAAAGCTGTCCAATAATAAGAAAAAAGGTGAAAATGCTATGTTGTGATCTGTAGTTAATCCCCATAGAATCTTCTTTCTGGATGTAGATGACTCACAGGTCTATTGGAATTATCTTCAATCACCTCATTGAAAAGAACCAAGTACATCACAGTTGATCATCACATAACCTTGTTGCTGTGTACAGTGTTTTCTTGGTTCTACTCATTTCACTTAGCCTCAGTTCCTGTAAGTCTCTCCAGGCCTTTCTGAAATCATCCTACTGATTGTTTCTTACAGAACAATAATATTCCATAACATTGATATGCCCTAACTTATTCAGCCATTCCCCAACTGATGGGAATCCACTCAGTTTTCATTTCTTTGCCACTACAAAAAAGAGCTGCCACAAATATTTCCATGCATGTGAGTTCTTTCCCTTTTTTTATGATTTCTTTGGGCTATAGAGCCAGACATTGCGGGATCTGTACTGTTTGATAATCCTTTAGGCATAGTTCCAAATTGCATTCCAGAATAATTGGATCAGTTCACCAATATATGTGTCCCAGTTTTCCCATATCCTCCCAACATTTATCATTATCTTTTCCTGTCATCTTAGTTAATCTGACAAGTGTGCTGTGGTAACTCAGAGTTGTTTTAATTTGCATTTTTCTAATCAATAGTGATTTAGACCATTTTTTCATATAACTTGAAATGGATTTAATTTATTTGTCTGAAAATTGTCTGTTCATATCTTTTAACAATTTGTCAAATGGAGAATGTCCTGTAAGGAATGACTTCTCTCTAAACACATGCAGCCTGATCAAGATGGGGACGGGGTTCAGGAGAGAGAGAGACAGAGACAAACAGAGACAGAAAGAGAGAGGCACACATACAGAGAGAGAGAGAGAGAGAGAGAGAGAGAGAGAGAGAGAGAGAAAGAGAGAGAAAGAGAGAGAAAGAGAGAGAAATGCTAAATTCTGTTTTGTCATTCAGCAGTTTATGATCTATCAAAATTTGCTCTTTATTCTGTTTATTCTTTCTATTTAGTTCTGTGACTTGAAAACCTATGTGTCCTTGCGCAAGTCATATATAAGCTCTCCAAGCTTCATCTTCTTCTTGTTAAAAATGATGTTGGAAAATGAGGTGATCTCAATGGTCTCTTCCAATTCTAAATCTCTGATTATTTGAATTACAAAAATATAAGGAAGAGGCATAGAACTTAACCATTAGGAAGAAGCTTTCTGGCAAAATATAGAATGTGGAATCAAGAAGACCTGAGTTCAGATTCTACCTCAATAATTACTAGCTTTGTGATCTGGGCAAATCATTTAAACTTTTTCCTTAGTTTCTCCAAATGTAAAATGGAGAAAATGACATTTACCTCATAGGGTTATTGAGGGGATATAATGATCAACTCAGGTAAAAAAAGACTTTGTAGACTTTCATGTGCCATATAATTGCGAGCTATTATCACCCTCATCATCCTCATCATCAATGTAATTTAGTCAAGATATTTAATTTTAAATACCAGGCTAGGTATGGAAGTGGAAAGGAACAAAAGTTAAACCTGAGAATATATTTCAATTGATATAAAACTTAGAATTTCATTTATGTCACCCTTAATGTCTTCTGACATATATAATTAAAAATGATACCTATGTGGTGTGCAAAATTGTTTGTGGCAGCCCTTTTTGTAGTGGCAAGAAACTGGAAACTGAAAGGATGCCCATCAATTGGAGAATGGCTGAATAAATTATGGTATATGAATGTCATGGAATATTATTGTTTGGTAAGAAATGACCAGCAGGACGATTTCAGAGAGGCCTGGAAAGACTTACATGAACTGATGCTGAGTGAAATCAACAGAACCAGGAGAACAATATACACAGCAACAAGACTATACGATGATCAATTCTGATGGACATGGTTCTCTTCAACAATGATGTGATTCAAACCAGTTCCTATTGTTCAGCGATGAAGATAGTCATATACATCCAGAGAGAGGCCTGAAGGAACTGAGTGTGAACCACAACACAACATTTTAACGCTTTCTGTGAATATTTCCCTGCATTTTGTTTTCCTTCTTAGGTTGCTTTTTTTCCTCTCTTTCTAGATCTGATGTTTCTTGTGCGGTAACATAACTGTATAGATATGTATATATATATTGGATTTATCATATAATTTAACATATTTAGCATGTATTAGATTACCTGTCATCTAGGGATGAGGGGTGGGGGGAAGGAGGGGAAAAGCTTGGAACAAAAAAAAAGTTTTTGCAAAGGTCAATGTACACAAATCACTCATATGTTTTGTAAATAAAAAGCTTTTAATAAAAAAAGAAAAAAATAAAATAATAAAAATAAAATGATACCTATGTGGGACAATAGTGATAGTTCAGTGTTGTGAATCTACCAATGGATAAGATAATTCATTATAAGATACAACAGGAATTAGTTTACTTGCAGAAGTGATGAGGAAGGTTTTGCCAAATACTGACTAATGAAGATTTGAGTTACAGGAGTTGAAGGACAGAGTTGCCAGAGAAGCTGACAGGTTATAATCATCTCTTCCTCCCATTCCCTTTTTCTGTCTTTTTAAAAATTCTCTTCTCCTCTCACACTTAAGGTCCCAGGCAACACTTTCAACAATGCCTCAATAGTTTGATAGAAGCTACAATATAATTTAGTATCCATAGATTTTTCTGAATCTTATTGAGAATTTGTTGAATGTGTCTGTCAACTAACATTTATCATTTCCCTACTATGTGCGGTCATTATGCTAACTATTAAGGGTATATGAAAAGGCTATCTCTTCTCTCAAGGAACTCAATCTAAGGAAAAATACAACATTCAAAGAACTGTATACATAAAATATTTATAGAGTTAATTAGAAATATTTTAGAGGGGCAGCTAGGTGGCGCAGTGGATAGAGCACCAGCCCTGAAGTCAGGAAGACCTGAGTTCAAATCTGGCCTCAGACACTTAACACATCCTAGCTGTGTGACCTTGGGCAAGTCACTTAACCCCAATTGCCTCAGCAAAAAGCAAAAACTAAATAAATAAATAAAGAAAGAAATATTTTAGAGAGAAGATACTAAGATATGGACTGAGAAAGGTGGGACTTTATCTGAGACATGAAAAAAGCCAGGAAAACTAGATGGCAAAAATAAGGAGGGAGAGCACTTCAGAAATGGCTAGTGAAAAGGCTAGCCACAGGTAGATATAGCATTGTATGTGAGGAAGAATAAGGGGATTACATAAAAGATTAAACTCTTTAGAGTCAGGTCCATATACATATCCCAGTAATGATGTTAAATGTTGGGTATATAAATATAAGTAAGCAAAAGAGTTATTGATATTAAGAAATTTATTTTCTGATGGAGAAAGCACATAAAAGGAAGATGTAAAGGGAAAAGAAGAGGAGGGTTTTTTCAGCACTCTTCCTTTCATTCAGTAGAATGTAAACTCTATCTTGGTTTTGATTTTGTGTTCCTAGACCACATACTTAATAAATGTTTGAATTGAATTGATTTTATACCATTTTTTTAATTGGATTTTTACATTCTAGAGTTATTCTCTACCACTTTTCCTAATGCCAGAATTGGTGTCTTTTTGGCCGAATTTATTTGTTTTTCTAGTCACTATAGCTAAGAAAATAAAGTGTAATGCTGATGCATAGCTAGTTCATCACAATCATCCCTCTAATAGGGACTCATTGAAATTAACAGGATAATTGTCTGACCAAGTATGTGAAAGTCAATAGGCTGCTGACATGGTACTTCTTGATTATAACACTTGGGGATTTTAACTTTCCATATTGATTCTGTTGCCTCAAGAATGACTGTAGAAATCCCTATAGTGAATCCTCAATTAATCAGGAAATGTTTGAATAAACTCTCTGGTTAATCAAGTACTACACAGAAATGTACATATTTTTAAATTTCAGTCTTTACTGTTGAAAAGTTTGTCTAAAACTTTTCAGATCATTTCCTTGATTCAGTAATCTAGGACACTGATGGTGATGAAATATTTTGGTTCAGGATCATACAATTCTTTTAGGGATCATTAATGACTCTTATGCAGTGCCATATATGTTTTCAGTGGCTCTAGGGCCATAATATCGGACAAGGAAGGTCTTTTTTATTTGGGTTTTGTTATTATCTTTATTGGTTTTAACTATGTCTTTCTTTCAATTAAAAGCTTAGTGAAACAAGAACAAGCACCTTCGACTAGTATTTACCACCAAAACAGCTGAGTTTTTGTCATGTTATTTTAAAAGGTCAGGTTTTTTAAAATGTTGATAATAAAGAACTGAGTGTATTTATTTTAGCTGCATTCTGCATGCAATTAATCCATAAAGGTCTTTCCTAAAAAAGAGAGAAACAAAAATAAATGAGGTATATTTACAAGGTTTAAGAGAGGGAAGACTTCTGGCAATATAAGTTAAAGAGGAAGTCTGAGCCTCCTTACCTCAAAGCAGCAGAAAATGAGTCAAATAAAGAAAAAGAATGAGAACAAGTAATGCGGAAAAGAAAGCATGTGAAAAATTTCTCCAGAAGAAAATTGCCACAATACAACTAACAGACTGAAGAAATGAATGAACAAAAATAACTCAATACAATAAAGAAATGTTACAAGCTAGTAGAAGGGAACAATGCTGCAATAGGAAGAACTTCAGAAAACTGAATAGAATTACTTCATGAACTGCAAGGTAGTTGAAGTGTGCTATGTTCATTAAATAATAGTATCTAAAATAAGGAATGCTACAATCTCAGTGTATTTTCCTTTAACCAATTCTAAAATACTGCTTTGAGTTCTAGGGACACACTAAATAGAGGCTCAGAAAGAATTACCCAGATGGTCTGAATAATTGAGATCTTATCAAGTATATGATAGCTATTTAAAATATTTGTAGGGTTGTCATAAAGAAGAATATCATAGTTATTTTACTTGTCTCCAGAAAGTAAAACAATTGAGAGTGATACCAGGAAAGATATCTTAAAAATTGGCCTCTTCCCAAAGTAGAAAGGACTACATTAATAGGTCATACATTTCCCATCATTGTGGGTCTCTGAATATAGACTGGATCACAATTTGCCAGCAGTGCTGTTGAGAAGATTTCTGTTCAGAGATGAATGGGAATAGATGTCCTTTGAGGTCCTTTCCAATTCTGGGAGTCTATGACTCTTGAGAAGGTGATTTTCCCCCTATTCTTTCCCTTAGGATCTCCTATTACTATTATTTCTTCTATTTTGTGAAAATATTCTTCATCTTAGTGTATGATGGAAGAATCATAAATACAAAGCAGGTTTCTAGTCCCCCATAAATGTTTCTATTTCTTAAGAGAAATATTTGGGCAGGTAGTCCTATTGAAATTATCTGGTTTCCTGTAAGACTTAGCTCACGCATCTCCTCCTGCATGGGACTTTTTCTAGTTTCCTCAGGTTCCAGGAATTTTCTAGTTTCTTTCCTTCCAAGGCTACCTTCCATCTCCTCATTTATGCTCTCAATTAGAATATAAATTCTTTGAGGACTTGTGCTGTTTCAATTTTGTCTTTTTAAGTTTCTAATCTGATATGTGCATAGTGCTTGGCCCAAATGTGTATAAAAATGTATTGATTGAATGAATCTGAATATCATAAAACAATATATGGTTGGCAATTCCTCAGTATTCTGTGGTGGTATCATGTGTTTTTAATGCTTTTCCAACTGATAACAGGGGATAGAAAAGACTTGCCAGATCTAGAAATTGCCTGGTTGCCTGGCATCAGGTCACTACACTACTGTAGGTTTTCAAACATGCATATAGATCTCAGTCATACTATTATTTTTATGAGGTGGGCAATTTCTCTGTTAGTTTGAGATTAGAATTTAGAAAATGGAAACAGTTAAAGAACAAAGTTCTTAATTACCATATCTGCCCTATGGCAAAAGACAAAATATCTGAAAATATTCGTGAAAATACATCTGGAGGTAGAGTGAGAAGTCAGATTGAAAAGTCATTTATCCTGGTGGCAATTGCCCATCCATCTCAGGGAGAAACAATATTTGCTAGTGAAGAAAAAGGTAAGGCTTGGTACAGATTGGCTAATCAAATCAAATAGCTGAATATTTTTGATGTATTATGTTAATCATGTTATGTTATGTTCTGCTAATAGGAGTTAATAGGAGTAGACTTTTGTAAAAGATAAGCACTTTGATTTTCCAGACATCCTTCTTTCTTGGCAAGAGAAATTCAAATCCTTAGAATGTTATCAGAATAGTTTGAGACAGGATGGAAAGAAAACCATTCTACAATTAGAAAATAAGACATTCTTCAAAATCCAATGGATATTAACTATGTCTATTTCCATCTACCAATCTGTGTGTATTATATATAAAACTTTTGATTTTTCATAGTACTTTATTTTTTTGTCTTTTACCAATAATCAGGTGAAGTAGGTGGTATATATATCTGTTCCTTCTTTTCCCAATTTGTAGATGAGGGAACTAGTGAGTTAATTTTTTATATCCATTGTTTTATTTGAATCTTACAACTTTTTTTTTAATTTCCATTTTATAGATGAGGAAACTGATTCTCAGTATGTTAAAAGTATTTGCCCAAGGGAACAAAATAAGGTTTTGGAGACTTAAAAGCAGACTTTTTACTCTACATCCAGGACTTTTTTCATTTCACTATTACTGCTACAGACTTATGTAAGATCAATAGGTTAATCAATTAAATTGATCAAGTCGCATAGAAATCTTCTTAAATTTAACTCAATCAAAAGAACTGGGTCCAGAGCCTAAGTTTTTTGAGCATAAGATCTTCATTTCATTAGGCCTATATTTTTAAGAAATTTAAGCACAGTTAAAATGGCCTTGATAACTGTACAATGTAATGACCTTCATTCATTCATTTCATCAACAAAAGTAACTTCTATGCATCATGTAGACTTCAAGAGAATCACCAGATTTAGATCTGGAAATCATTAACTAGAAATATAGATTATAAACCTAAGATTCAAGGTTAAATGTGACCCAATGTGACACATTAAGTAGGAAAACCAGCATTTAAATCTGCATGTAAATGCAATGTTTTCAAACCACAGGGTAAAATGCAGACCTTAGTTTGGTGTTAGTTGATTGGTTACATCATAAAAGGTTTCATATACCAACCTGAAAAATTAATATTTTTTTCCAGAAAGCAGGGGCATCATCATACTTAAGAAATGAGTAAATAATTACAATAATCTAGCCTAGAGGAATCAGATTCCCAGTTCTGAAAACTCCTAGGACCAAATTAAATAATTGAGAAATGTATAACAAAATAAATAAAATAGTATGCAATAAAAGCAATGTTAAATTGAGGTTTTCTGTCTCTATGCAGTCCACAAGGATCTAATTCCATTTTATTTGGACATCACTGACCTAAGCAATAAACATAAAAACCTGATCCTATACTAATAAATATGTAGTAAAAGTTATGTTCATAAAATTTTCATTCGGTTTGTTCCTCTTTAGCAATTATGATTTATTTTCTGTCCCTTAATTCTGATTTGATTGAAGTGCTACCTGATTTCTCTGTAGTTCTAAGCCTATGAACCTGTACTATTTTAGACAACTTATTTATGTATGTAAAGCATTTTGGTTTATAAAGCATTTTGAGCTTCTCAAAGAAATATGCTATCAAAATCTGTGGTATTTGTGAAATATATTATAGAAAGGCTAATTATCATTTATTATTAAGACTTCTTACATCAATTGTGCATAAAGTAAGGCACTTCACAGCAGGCAGTACTTTAATTAACCTTTTCATATAGGCAATGATCTAATTCAGTGACCTTCTAGCTGAATTATGTGTTCATACCACTCACTGATTCCTTTCTACCTGAAGGGAAAATAGGCTTATCTGTAGCTGGAGATTCTTGTTTATGTTGAAGAGAAAGGAAGTAAATGGAAGAATTTAGGGAAAAGGAAAATTTGGTTTCTATGCCATTTGCCGTGTTGCTCTCTCTTTTGTAACTCATTTTGCTCATTTAAAAAAAATTCCTTTCCTTTCTATAGAGGAATCAAGCACAATCATTTATAAAAATCTTATTATGTGCCAGACACTATGCTAAATGCTAGGGATATATAGAAAGGGGGAAACAACAATAGCAACAACAAATGTAGCCACTGCCTTTAAAGAGCTCACATTCTAATGAGGGATACTGCTGCATACAAGAATAGTGTAGAAATAGAGTACAAATAAGATTAATTAGAGAAAGAGTTCAGCTGGAAGGGTATAAAGGCCTCCCAGAGGAGGGTGGAGTTAAACTGAGTCTTGAACTGAGGAAACTAGGAAACAGAGGAAAAGAGGGATAGTATTCCAGGAATTTGGGGAATAACTGCTTGCAAAGGAACAGCTGCTTTCTATCATTTCAGTCATGTCCAACTCTTTGTGACCCGATTTGGGGTTTTCTTGGCAAAGATACTGGAGTGGTTGGCCATTTCCTTTTCTACTTCATTTTACGGATGAGGAAACTGAGGCAAAAGTTTAAATTACTGGCTTAGGTCACACAGCTGGTAAGTATTTGAGGTCAGATTTGAACTCAGGTCTTTCTTATTCCAAGTCCTGCTCTAACCACTTCACCATCTAGCTGCAAGGCAGTGCAGCTCTATGGTAGAGTATGTGGAAGAGAGGAGACTGGCATGGGTATGGCAGCAAGGTGGCACAGTGGCCAGAGTGGCAAGTCTGGGGTCAAGGAGACTCATCTGAGTACAAATGAAGAATTTTAGTTCTCAGAGTGACAATATATATTTGGGTCTGTATATAATAGGGAGCCACTGTAGAATGGGGGGAATGGATGCAAAGGGAATTGAGTGAAGAGGGTGACACAGACTTGTTCTTTAGGAAAATCCCTTTGGCAATTGAGGATAGATTGATATAAGGAGAGGTCTGAAAAAGGAAGAGTAATTGTGATAGGCAACTAAAGAAACAATGATACATACATCCTGAAATGGCTTCTACCTCCTATTCCCCCATACCTTTCTAAAGTCTCCTGTTAGCGCTCTGATCATTCATCTTCTGCCTTCTCTTCTTCCCCCTCCCAATATAAGCACACTGCAATGTTGTGTTAACAACCCTTTTCCTTTCTCTTTTGTGTGTTCTAAGAGCTGTGTACTCCGCACATAAGGCTGCAAGTCACTCCGTGGCTCGTAATTTCTCTTCCGTGTCTGGAACACCCTCACATTTCTGCAATATGAGCAGTTCCTCCAAATATGGGGGGATACAGGGCAGGAATGGGAGGGAATGAAAAGTGCACAATGAGGTCTCAGCTTTTGCAGCTCGTATCCATCTATTTCTACAGAGATGAGCTCTAAGCCACCGTTTGTAGCCCGACTTCTGGCGGACCTTTATTCCTCGCCAGGTTACACTGCTGACTGGTCTCCACAGGATTTTCTCTGCCATATTATAGAAATCACTCCCCCTTGGAAGCTCCCTCCACCTCTGAGGTGCTTCTGATAGTGGCCGTGTGCTCCATTTCTGGGACCTCTCTTTGGTTGTCAAACTCCTCCTAGGACCTTTCCCTACCATACATACACACTGGCTTCTGCTGCCTTTTGTATGTTTTCTCCTCTTAGAATGTAAGCATTTTGAGGGCAGGGACTATCCTTAAAGCTTAAACATGTATCCCTCATGCTTTACACAGTAGCAGACACGAAGTAACTACTTAATAGCTGCTTTTTGACTTGACTAGCATTGCCATTGTATCCTGGTTTCAGTAACTAGACCCCAGTTCTGCTAATTGGGTCCCACTCTTGGCTTCCTCATTTGCCAGCTAGTTGCTCTGGGACTGTGATCTCAATGTAGACCTCTCCCCTGAAGTCTTAGGCATATACCTCCACCCTTAGGCTTGGTTCCCACTATTTGCCTCCAGTGCCTCTTTGATTTTCCTGATCACTTACCTTATTCTACTCTTTTATATCCTTCAGATATCTGGGTTCTGTTCATAGCAGTTGGGCCTGATTAACTGAGAAATCAGCCTTGGTTATGATAATCAGCAAAATCAAGATTCTGAAATTGTATCAATGCCTACTATCTCTTCCCATCCTGGAATATGAGTTCTAAAGCTTTTTGAAAATAAGACACAGCCATTTGATAAGTAGAGATACAGATTTTGGGTAACGTAGCCATAAATGAATAATGTACATTTTAATATTCTTACATATAGCTGGCTATTTTGAAACAATTTTTCAAAAAGTATATATTCCTGGAAAATCTGAATTCTGTCCCTTAAGCACACTAGTGCCCTCACTTAATAAATCATGGAGGGAATCAATGAGGCTTGCATTAAATGCCCAAAGGAAAGCTGTAATCATTCATGGGGAATAACTTCAGATGATTACTAAGTTCTCCAAAATAGTTGATGCTGCAGAAAACCATAAATGCTTTGTCCAACAATTATCACTATCATGTGGACCAATGGAACCATTTTGGAAGTATTTCCAATAAATACTCAAATGCTTTAACTGGAACTGATGGTGTCTCTTTTTTTGCAGATCTCTATTGTAACTCTTAGTTACAAAGGTTGCTATCTGAATAGAATTGTAATGATCTTTTGTCAGGGAGATAAACATGTGTTTGTAATTGTATCTCTTTTGATAAAAGCATGTTGTCATTCAAAAGAAAAAAATCACAAAAACTCAATTAGATTACTGTTAAAATGCTACTACACAGGGGTTAATGTAATCTACATTGTAATAGGATACAGGCATTTAAAGGTTTGGAGAAATACAATAAAGCAGCATTTTAATGATGTAGACTATGTATGGATAATTATGTTGTATCTTCTTCAATTCATATTGGATTGATTTTTTCCAGTATTTGAAATTATATGAACAATATGTATTCTTGAATATGTAGAGAGAAAGCCATTTTCTACCACCATCCCAAATTGACAGATTTGTGATGACTGTGTACAATCTACTTCTTAGGCATTGATATGGTTTCTGAGTCACTAAGCCAAATGATTCCATAAAAAAGAATTTATTGAAATTATATTTAGATGTTTCATGAATCTCTAAGTGCACTACAACACATTGTGCAAGAGTAACAATGTAAATCATCAGAGATATTCACAATCAAGAAAAAAAAAAGATCAATAAGACAATGGCCTTCATTCTTTATGGGTTCCAATGCCAAAGAGCTAGCATTAGAGTTTCAGAAAATTGGGTGGAATCTTGTCTTATAATGATGAGGACGACATGGAGAAAAGCCACACAGGATGAGAGATGTTTGCATTAATTTCTCAAATTAATGGGATTCTACCCAGGACTTATGGACTCATGTCTTTAGTGCCTAAGAAAGTTAATTCACCCAAGAATAAGTTACCCAGCTAGAATGAGCATTATCTTCCAGGGAAGAAGATGGTCTTTCAATGATATAGGAGAATTTCACCTATTTCTACTGAAAAGACCAGAACTGAACAAAAAATTTGATCTACAAACACAGAACACAAGAGAAACATAAAAAGGTAACAAGAAAAAATAACTCTTGAGAACTATATTTATGTTATAGATACTTATAGAATGAGGGTTGATTTTATGAATTGATTATTACATTATGATTATAATATGATTACTGTGATTTTATGATTATTATCATATGATTACTGTGATTTTATGATTATTATGATATGTTTATTGTGATTTTATGAATCTTATGATATGATAAACTGAAAAAGAAATTAGAGGTAGAAAAGGGATAACACTGGAAGAAGAGGAAAAGGGGGTAAAATAAGGGAAATTACATCACATATAGAGGCAAAGAAAACCTATAATGATTGAGGGGAGAAAAGGGAGGGGAATGAGAATTGGGTTAATCTCCTTCTCATCAGATTTGGCTCAGAGGGAATAATAGACGTACTTATAAGGAAACTGGAGGGAAAGGGGGGAAAAAGGGGGTGGGTGGGGCTCTAAAGGGGAAGGATTGTTTGAGGGAAGTGGTTTTCAAAAGCAAAATAGTAGGGAGGAGGGAAAGGGGATAAGAAAAAGAAAAGCATAAGCTAGGGTAAATAAGATGACAGGAAATACAGAATTAGTTATTTTAACTGTGAATGTGAATGGAATGAACTCTCCCTTAAAGCAGAAGCAGATAGCAGAGTGGATTAAAAACCAGAATCCAACAATATGTTGTATACAAGAAACACATCTAAAACATAGAGATACATACAGGGTGAAGGTAAAAGGCTGGAGCAGAATCTATTATGCTTCAGGTGAACAAAAAAAAGCAGGGGTAGCAATCCTGATCTCAGACCAAGTAAAAGCAAAGATAGACTTCATTAAAAGAGACAAAGAAGGAAATTATATCTTCCTAAAGGGTACCATAGATGATGAAGCAATATCAATACTAAACATATATGCACCAAGTGGTATAGCATGGAAATTCCTAGAGGAAAAGTTCAGAGAGATGCAAGAAGAAATAGACAGCAAAACTATAATAGTGGGGGATCTCAACCTCCCTCTCTCAGAACTTGATAAATCAAACCACAAAATAAATAAGAAAGAAGTTAAGGAGGTAAACAAAATGTTAGAAAAGTTAGGTATGATAGATCTTTGGAGGAAATTAAATGGAGACAGAAAGGAGTTTACTTTTTTCTCAGCAGTCCATGGAACTTATACAAAAATTGACCATGTGTTAGGACACAAAAACCTCAAAATCAAATGCAGGAAGGCAGAAATAATAAATGCATTTTTTTCAGATCATGACGGAATAAAAATCACATGCAATATAAGGCCAGGAGAAAATAGACCAAAAACCAATTGGAAACTAAATAATTTTATCCTAAAGAATGAATGGGTGAAACAGCAAATTACAGACACAATTACTAATTTCATTCAAGAGAATGACAATAATGAGACCACATACCAAAATTTGTGGGATACAGCCAAAGCGGTAATAAGGGGAAATTTTATATCTCTAGACGCTTATTTGCATAAAATAGAAAAAGAGAAAATCAATGAATTGGACTTGCAAGTAAAAAAGCTAGAGAAAGAACAAATTAAAAACCCTCAATCAAATACCAAACTTGAAATCCTAAAAATAAAAGGAGAGATTAGTAAAATTGAAAGTAAAAAAAAACTATTGAATTAATAAATAAAACTAAAAGTTGGTTTTATGAAAAAACCAACAAAATAGATAAACCTCTAGTTAATTTAATTAGAAAAAGGAAAGAGGAAAATCAAATTGTTAGTCTCAAAAATGAAAAGGGAGAACTTTCCACCAATGAAGAGGAAATTAGAGCAATAATCAGGAGTTACTTTGCCCAACTGTATGCCAATAAATTTGATAACCTAAGTGAAATGGAGGAATATCTACAAAAATATAGATTGCCCAGATTAACAGAAGAGGAAATAAATTACTTAAATAGTCTCATTTCAGAAAAAGAAATAGAACAAGTCATTAATCAACTCCCTAAGAAAAAATCCCCAGGACCAGATGGATTTACATGTGAATTCTACCAAACATTTAAGGAACAGTTAACTCCAATATTATATAAACTATTCGAAAAAATAGGAAATGAAGGACTCCTACCAAACTCTTTTTATGATACAGACATGGTACTGATACCTAAACCAGGTAAAACAAAAACAGAGAAAGAAAATTATAGACCAATCTCCTTAATGAATATTGATGCAAAAATCTTAAATAAAATATTAGCAAAGAGATTACAGAAAATCATTCCTAGAATAATACACCATGACCAAGTAGGATTTATACCAGGAATGCAGGGATGGTTCAATATTAGGAAAACTATTAACATAATTGACTATATTAATAACCAAACTAACAAAAACCATATGATAATCTCAATAGATGCAGAAAAAGCATTTGATAAAATTCAACATCCATTCCTATTAAAAACATTAGAGAGTATAGGAATTAATGGACTTTTCCTTAAAATAGTCGGTAGCATCTATTTAAAACCATCAGCTCGCATCATATGTAATGGTGATAAACTGGAACCATTCCCAATAAGATCAGGGGTGAAACAAGGTTGTCCACTATCACCATTACTGTTCAATATTGTATTAGAAATGCTAGCCTTGGCAATAAGACAAGCAAAAGAGATTAAAGGAATTAGAGTAGGTCATGAGGAAACCAAATTATCACTCTTTGCAGATGATATGATGGTCTACTTAGAGAACCCTAGAGAATCAACTAAAAAACTATTAGAATTAATCCACAACTTTAGCAAAGTTGCAGGATACAAAATAAATCCACATAAATCATCAGCATTTTTATACATCACCAACAAAATGCAACAGCAAGAGATACAAAGAGAAATTCCATTCAAAATAACTATCGATAGTATAAAATATTTGGGAATATATCTGCCAAGGGAAAGTCAGGATCTATATGAGCAAAACTACAAAACACTCTCCACACAAATAAAGTCAGATCTAAACAATTGGAAAAACATCAAGTGCTCTTGGATAGGTCGAGCGAATATAATAAAGATGGCAATACTACCTAAACTAATCTATCTATTTAGTGCTATACCAATCAAACTCCCAAGAGATTATTTAACTGAACTAGAAAAAATAACAACAAAATTCATCTGGAAAAACAAAAGGTCAAGAATTTCAAGGGAATTAATGAAAAAAAATGCAAATGAGGGTGGCCTAGCTGCACCAGATCTAAAACTATATTATAAAGCAGTGGTCACCAAAACCATTTGGTACTGGCTAAGAAATAGAGTAGTGGATCAGTGGAATTGGTTAGGTTCACAGAACAAAATACTCAATGACAATTGTAATCTAGTGTTTGATAAACCCAAAGACCCCAGTTTTTGGGATAAAAACTCACTATTTGACAAAAACTGCTGGGATAATTGGAAACTAGTCTGGAAGAAATTAGGCATTGACCCACACCTAACACCATATACCAAGATAAGGTCAAAATGGATTCATGATCTAGGCATAAAGAATGATATTATAAACAAATTAGAACAATGTAGGATGGTTTACCTCTCAGACCTGTGGAGGGGGAAGGAATTTGTGACCAAAGAAGAACTAGAGGTCATCATTAATCACAAAATAGATAAGTTTGACTATATCAAGTTGAAAAGTTTTTGTACAAACAAAATGAATGCAGACAAGATTAGAAGGGTAGCAGTAAACTGGGAAAATATTTTTACATCCAAAGGTTCTGATAAAGGCCTCATTTCTAAAATATATAGAGAATTGACTCAAATATATAAGAATTCAAGCCATTCTCCAATTGACAAATGGTCAAAAGATATGAACAGACAATTTTCAGACGAAGAAATTGAAACTATTTCCGGTCACATGAAAAGGTGCTCCAAGTCACTATTGATCAGAGAAATGCAAATTAAGACAACTCTGAGATACCACTACACACCTGTCAGATTGGCTAAAATGACAGGAAATGATAATGATAGCTGTTGGAGGGGATGTGGGAAAACTGGGACACTGATACATTGTTGGTGGAACTGTGAACGGATCCAACCATTCTGGAGAGCAATTTGGAGCTATGCTCAAAGAGGTATCAAACAGTGCATACCCTTTGACCCAGCAGTGTTTCTACTGGGCCTATATCCCAAAGAGATTTTTAAGGAGGGAAAAGGACCCACATGTGCAAAAATGTTTGTGGCAGCCCTTTTTGTAGTGGCAAAAAACTGGAAATTGAAAAGATGCCCATCAATTGGAGAATGGCTGAATAAATTATGGTATATGAATGTTATGGAATATTATTGTTCTGTAAGAAATGACCAACAGGAGGATTTCAGAGAGGATTGGAGAGACTTGCATGAACTGATGCTGAGTGAAATCAGCAGAACCAGGAGAACATTATACACAGCAACAAGACTATACGATGATCAATTTTGATGGACATGGTTCTCTTCAACAATGATGTGATTCAAACCAGTTGTGCTGCGATGAAGATAGTCATATACATCCAGAGAGAGGCCTGTGGGAACTGAGAGTGAACCACAACACAGCATTTTAACGCTTTCTGTGAATATTTCCATGCATTCTGTTTTCCTTCTTAGGTTGTTTTTTTTCTTCTTCTCTTTCTAGATCTGATGTTTCTTGTGCAGTAAGATAACTGTATAGATCTGTATACATGTATTGTACTTGTCATATAATTTATCCTATCTAGCATGTATTAGATTACCTGTCATCTAGGGGTGGGGGGCGGGGG
>JAJPUD010010873.1:2762-34269 GCA_023553655.1 Myrmecobius fasciatus
TTCTTTCTTTCTTTCTTTCTTTCTTTCTTTCTTTCTTTCTTTCTTTCCTTTCTTTCCCATATAATTATAGATCTATAGCTGAAATCTTCCCACATAACCTGTCTTTACTGATTAAAGAGATGGATTCAAAAGCCTCTCATTTTACAAATGAGGAAACCAAGGTTAAGGAAGTTAAGTGACTACCCAAGATTACACAGATAGTGAGCTGTCAAAAGTGAGTTGTAAATTCAGATCCTGTGTCATGCTATGTACAAGGCATAAAGATTCAAAACATAAAGAGCAAAGGGGATGATTTCTCGAAGAAGAAAATGACAAAGATGTCTGTCTTCAAACAGTTTCAAAAGAGCCCATTAGTACACCTTGAAGAGTTAATAAATACTAGTGCTCTTTTTTGATTATGCAAGTAAACTAATTTATGAGTTTTCTACTCACCCTATAATGTCTTCTTTCTGTATACTCTGTATAGATCATCAAAAGCCCATTTAATGTTCCATAATCACAAGGTTCCCTTTTCTCTTTCATGTCTCATTACATATTCCTGAAACACTTAATACAGCATAATACCTTTGCACAAGGAGTGAGAAGAGAGTGGCATGTGACTGCTCACACCCCAGATTTATTGTAGTTTATAGGAGGAAAACTGTCTTGAATTGTTTAGACTCAAAGTGAGCTACTTGACAGGGTCTAGCTACAAAGCTTGAGAAAAATGTTGACATTTGTTTCAGGAACTTTTTCCTGTTTCTTTCCAAAGTCAAAAGCAATATTCAAAATTTAATAATAACTTCAAGGAGGGAAGGACTGACAACTCTTGGCTATTTCCTTCATAGGCTGCTGCTCTGTTCAGAAATTTGCCTTACTGAGCAGTCATTTGGATGAAGGGAGTAGTAACAATGTAGCATGATACATGTATGTAATATCATACATGTATATAATACATGTACACATCTGTATCTCAATTTGATTTTTTGGGGGGTTAAATGATTTGCCCATGGTCACATAGCTAGGAAGTATTACAGGTCTAAAGCCAGATTTGAACTCAGTTCTCCTGACTTGGTACAGTATCCACTGCAGCATCTATCTTGATAATTATATTTTAATATAATTGGTTTTTTTATAATCATATATATTTTATTTTATGCATTTAAAAGCATTATTCTGAAAAGTGATCCACAATATAAAGAATCCCTAGACAGCTGGCCCCTAAGGTCCCTACTGTTTCTAAATCTAAGTTACAATGATCTTATTATCTTTCAATTACCATTCCCTAGACACATTATAGTCAGTTCTACCTTCCTTTTGCTGTTGCTCTTACTGTTACCCATTCTATGTAATACCTCTTGCTTACCTGGATTCTTCCAGTCTCAATTTATCTCATCCTTCCCTAAATTTTCAAGAGACTAGTCCAACCTCCTTATTATTCAGATGAGGAAACTGAACCCCAGTGATATTGAGTAACTAAGATCTCTCAGATAACAAGTGACAGTGATTGGGATTTGAACCAAGGATAATGGCAGTACTGAGAAGTTCAGGATTTAATTATTTATTTTAGGATCTAATTATTTCCACAAATAGATTAAATCCAGGTCCTGATTAATTTGGATAATGAATCTTCAAGGTAGTCTCACCATTTGAACTTAAATTGCATTATTTTCATTGGACTAGAAGCCATATTACCATATTTTATATAGTTATAACTTCAAATAGTGAGAATTCAAGTACATACAACTGCTTCTGGAGACAATATTCTATGGGGAAGAGACTGAGAAAAATATAGAGATAGCATATGGAATGCTCTATGTGAAAAGCAGTAAGAAGGCCAGATTGGCTAGACCACATGATATTTCATTACCCTTATATGATTGCTAGAGTTTATGTAGCACTTGTAGGGTTGCAAAGCACTTGAAAAATAGTCTTATTTTATTCTCATAATAACTGCATGAAATTGTTGTTGATTTGTGTCCAATTCTTCATGACCTCATGTGGGGTTTTCTTGTCAAAGATACTGAAGTGGTTTGTCATTTCCTTCTCCAGCTCACTTCACAGATAAGAAAATTGAGGCAAACAAGATTTAGTGCCTTAGCCAGGGTCACACATCTAGAAAGTGTTTAAGGCTGGTTTTGAATTCAGTTCTTCCTAAATCTAGACCCAGTTCTCTATCTACTGCACTATCACTATTTTTATCCCTCTTTCACAGATGAGGAAAGTGTGATTGAAAGAAATTAGGTGACTTCCTGAAGTTACACCACTAGAGAGTGTTCAAGACAGAATTCAAACTCATGTTTCTGACTCCAGATCCTTTGCTCTATTAATTGGAGCAAGGGAAGCCAAAAGCATTTATATAGTACCAACTGTGTGCTAAGGGCTCTTTTATAGATATCTTATTTGAGCCTTAAAACAACCCTGGTGCCATTAATATCCCCATTTTACAGATTAAGACATTGAGGTAGATGGAAAATAAATGACTTGCCCAAATTCACACAGCTAATGATGAGTGTCTCAGGTTGAATTTAAACTTGGATCTTCCGGATTCTGGATCTAGCACTCTATTCACTGCACTATCAATTTTCTTCATGAAATTTAGGTTTATAATGTATAATAAGAGGGGCAGCTAGGTGGCGCAGTGGATAGAGCACCAGCCCTGAAGTCAGGAGGACCTGAGTTCAAATCTGGTCTCAGACACGTAACAGCTGTGTGACCCTGGGCAAGTCACTTAACCCCAATTGCCTCAGCAAAAAGAAAAAAAAATAATAATGTATAATAAGGCTGGAAAGGTAGATTAGAGGCACTGGCTTTAAGTGTCAGACCAGGGAATTTATCTTTTGCTCCATAGGCAAAAGGAAGAGTTTTTCAAAGGGATAGTGACATATAGCAGCTGTTTAAAGGTTGTATTGGAGAGGGGAGAGACGTGACAGAATATAACAAGTAAGAGACTCTAGTCATAATTTTTGTCCAAGATAATGAGGAACCGAGCTAGTTTGGTAGTAATGGAGAGTGGAGAATTATTGTAAAGCTTATTCTGGGGAGCAGAACCTTGTTCTCAAGGTAATTGATTTGATGTGGTGCTAAGGGAGAATGAAGAGCCCAGGATGGCTCTGAGATGTTCAAATTGAGTGGCTGAGAAGATGATGGTGTTCTCAATAGAAAGAGATACCTAACTTGATCCCTTCTCTTGAGATGTAGTAACTTAGTGAAGTTAATTGATTCAGCATCATACCTATGGCTTTATTTAGGCTTATCATTTATATCCTAATTTCCACTTTGTAATTAGCATTTCTTCTGTGATTTTTCATTTTCTGTCAAAGCTGAACATAGAACTGATGTTCCTGAGTCCTAGTCCCATCTAGTCTATGATTTCATCTTCATTAAAAATGGTTATTGTTACATAAACACTAGAGATTTTGACATTTGGTTTTTATCTTCTCTTGATTTTTGTTTCCCTTAGGTCAGTAATGACCTTCTCATTCATATAACACACATACACGCATACACACAAATTGTTTTAGTAATGCTCTATTATATTTCTCTTTCAATATTTGTATTAGGCTTTTTGTATTCTCATTCCCTACTAGATTATAAACTTGCCAAAGGCCAAGACCATGTCTTGGTAAATGATAAAATGATATGCTAATTTTTCTTCTTAAAGATTTTATCATCCCTAGTGTCAAACATGGTAGTCTACACACAGTAGGCACATAGTGGACTTCTCTTGTTGTGAGGGTTGTAACTGCTCATTTTTGCATTTGGGCAAGTAGAAGAAAACTGGACTTTGGTTTGGTAAACAGAAGGATATGACTTAAAACCCCAAGAACATGACTCCATATTGGGAGAGAAAGAAATACCTGGACACAGGAAGGATGATCCTGGAAAGGTCAAGTTAGGATTAGAGTAGAACTGGCAAAGACTTCAATTCAATTGTAGCCCTGCTAGAAGAAAGCCTATCAACTGATAGCTTCCTATTTCTAGTCATTATTCGGGATGACAAGAAGCTAACCTCAATTTTTTTCAAATTCTGCCAGTGTCCTTGAAATGCTTGGCCCCTGGGGAAAATCATATATGTCCCTGTGTCTCCACTCATATGGCCATCATCCTAATTTAATGGCCTCATCACTTCTTGTTTGGACTATTTCCATAGCCTCCTAATTTTGTGCCAAAGTGATATTTCTAAAGCATATTCTGACCGTGTCACTCTTGTTTAGAAAGCCCCAAGAATTCCCTATTGTCTCTAGGATCAAATGCAAACTTTTTGTTTGTTTGTTATTTTTTGGCATTCTACCCTGACAATCTTGCCCTAGCTACCTTTCTGGGCTTATTATATATTATTCTCCTTTGAACATTGTATATTCTAACTAAACTTATTTTTCCTTCTACATTACATTCAACTTTTCCTCCTCTGCCTTTCAATGAGCTGTTTTTTGTGTAAGGAACATGCTTTAACCTCTGATCTTTTAGAATCTCTAGTTTCCAAAGTTTGGCTCAAAGGCCATAACCTATATGAAATGTTTTCCGGTTCCCCTAGTTGTTAGTCCAGTCCAATAACTTACTTTTTATTTGTTTTGTATTTCCTTATTTTATTCAGAATTTAAGCCTGTAATACCAGCATATGACTCTCTTCATTCATGCAAAGAATGGCTGCATCAATCTAGACTGGAGTTATCCCGAGAATTTGGAGAAGAGAGACATTTTTACTCATTTCTGCTTTAAGTGAGTACACAAGTGGTTTCCAGACACTCTCTATGAAGAGATCCATGGAAAGACTTCGGAAGGTAGAGATGGAAGGGAGAGTCAGTGCTTCAACATATTCCAGCTTGTCCACTAGAAATTATAGGATGAGAACATAACATCTCTCTTTTGGTTGAATGAGAGATCAGCTCATTTCCATTTAAAGAGCTCATTTACTTTGGCAATTTTCTGACAATTCTTTAATTTTTATTTACTATATCTGGTTGAATAAGTTAATTTAATTCACTCTTTGCGCATCTTAAAATATATTTATATAGATGTGTATGTCTGTCTGTCTATCTATCTACCTATATCTTTGGCAGGAAGGAATCAAGACTGAAAATATAAGCTTGGGTAACCCCTTTCCTATAAGATGTAGTGTGAATCTAAAAAATTAATTCCCTCTGATTAGCAATAATTTGTAGAACAAATAAATGTAATTCTAGTCTAGTTTCCAGTTCTCTCTCAGAAGAGAAGAGTGGCTAAACTTATATTTCCTTCTCCTATACTCCTCCAGACAAAATTCAAAGTCTTTCTTGGAGAAGGATGAGAAAAATTTCACATTTATCCATCAGAGCTTTCTTGTGAGCCACATTTAGGTAAATCCATGGGTCATACATAACTCACTAGGGCAACACACACTATACTTCCATTTGTACCCTTTATTGCACTCAATGCAAAATAGACTTTTTGAAAGGAAGAAATGATTGGTTTTATCCATTTGCTCCATCCCCCCTTCCATAATGCCAGGACACAATAGATATATTGTGAATGTTTGTTGCTTGAATTGATAGACATAGTTCTGTGTCCGGTGGTTGTGTTTTATAACCATTTTTTTCAGGACATATGCCTTTGTGTGAGCGGTTCACTCAATGACTTGCTCATCTTTATATTTTGTTGTCATTAGAGATTATTTCAAGGTAAATTAATCTCTTAGTTTTTTTTCAGTTACTATCAAAGCTCTAATTAAAAATAGTTCTCATTGCTCTAGATCCAGCTCTATCCTCTAGCATCTGAGAGCACAGATATAGGTATAGCTATGGTGTAGATTGAAACTTCCTTCTCTCCTAAGTCAATTGGAACTAAATCTACCTTCTAAGATTTAAAAAAAAAAAAACATTAATTCCATTGAACATTATCTATCAATTCATTCTTCCACTCAATGCACTGGTGGTTCTTGCTGTGTAGTATACAAATAAATAAAGTTTCCAAAAGGGCCCAGTTACTGATAATATTGTGATTTAAAGTAACTATTCCCTTAATACCCACCTCCTCCCCATTCAGAAATGTGGGTTTTGAGTCAGCAACTTCAGCAACAGTATCTAGGATGAGAACACTTCTTTGCTTAAGATTTTTAGTTCCTGACTTGGCCCTGAGTGGGCTTCCAAGCTAAGAATCTCCTATAAATAGAAGAGTTAGCATCTTTTTCAAACCTAAGGGTCTCAACTAACATCTTGTTTTCTTCTTTCTACTTTATCTTTGGTATGGCTGAAACCAATTCTCTAGTCAGGTACATCTCTTCCATAGAGATAAGAGTTAAATTATAATGGAATCCACACATACCAAGCTGCTATCTACTCTCTCCCACCTAATTCATTCTTTTTAGACATTGTACCTAAATCCTCATCTAAAGAACTCATTTTTACTGAATCACTAAAATAAGGATAGAAGACACTGGAGAAGAGAAAAAACTAGGCCATTCTATAAATTTTTTTTAAATACCAAGGGTTTTATTTTTATTTCACCACAGTCTTATACAGTGACACAACCATCTCTTACAGTTTGGTATTCTCATGTCTTTTCTTAATATATTCTCCAAGCAAGGAAGTTCTCAGTAAACACCGTACATAGCTAGCTGAACTTTTAACAACGATTTAAAAATGTGTTGTATTTGTTGCTTCAATGCAATAGTACCAACAATAAAAGTACAGTACAGGGAAATTCACAACAATACGACAGTTAAACATATTGGCTCACATTTAGGCGATGGTCAGAGTACAGTAGCAGTATGTACATGCACGCAAGAGCTTGGAACCCAAAGGCATGCAGGTCAAGCATGGCGTGTGGATTATATAGCTAACATCATAAGCCTTTATCAGAGACCTTCTTGTGACTTTTTTGTTTGTGGTTTGTTTGACCTGTATTCCCTCCAGTCTATTGAATACCATTCTAGTCAGCTAAATTGCTTTCTTTACTACATAAAATTTAATGTTTCATATAATCTTAAACATTTCAAGAATCTTCCTTTTAAAAAAATAACACTGACATCAAAATAGAACAAAATTAACTTAAAACACCCTAAGTTGACATGGAAATAAACCAAACTAAAATGGAACAGTGCAAATTGAACAAAAAGGCAGTCAGTATTTGGGGAGCGAGCGCATTCAGAATCTCTTAAAATGTACATTTTTAAAATTCTTACTCTTTAAATTTATATCTTATTAACCTTTTGTTTAATATACTGTGTGTAGAAAAGATGGAGACAAAAATAGTTTTTTGAGCTATGAAAAAAATTAAGTTATTACAGGCACATTAACTGTTTCATTCTAGAAACATTTCTGTTTCACAGGTTGAACATTCAGCAGCTGTGTTGTTTTTGTTTATTTGTTTTTAAACATTCTTTGACCTTGGGAAAACTACATTTCTCCTTACGGACAGGGATCGGGTCATGATGATGGTATGGTAATGCAAAATACAGTGAATTATTCAATGATAATTCATGCCAACTTGCATCATTTTTTGGGTTTCTCCACTGCTGGTTCCTGTCCGCCATGTTCCTCCAAAGATATCAGATCTCCATTTGACTGAGACTGTGAGGCAATGGGGGAATGTGGAGCCCAACGGGAGGGAGGACGACGTTTTGCTGGTCTCTCGGGCCGGGAGAAGCAGGAGTCTAGGGGTGGAGCTAACGCAGAACAAGGTAGTTCCTTCACAGCCAAGACAAGAAAAAGAGAGTTACTAACATTGATCATATTGCTGTGATTATATGTTCAAATGAAGCCAAAGTAAAGACCTTCTAACATTATAAACAAACAATGCAAGTCTTTCTATGTTCAAATGCCAAATAAAAGCTTGAAAATGAATGGAGGAAATGAGCAGAAAAGGCGGGCAATTTTAAATTACTACTTTTGATCATTAATCATTCTATTGCTTCTGAGAGAGTAACCTAAGATCAATATTGTTGAATGAAATTTATCAATGCATACATTAACTTGGAGACACTAAAGCATGAAAAAAGTCAGCTAGTCTTGGGTATAGAAAATTTATGTAAAGAGAGTTTCATTACTTAAATGCTTCATAGTGAGGGCCAGAATGTAAATAGGATAGGGAGAGCAGAATTTGGGGATATTATCCAAACAATTAAATTGATCAAATATATGTTCAGCTGATCTAATTATTTTGCTCTTAACAATGACTTATGCAATTATAGTAAGCATATCCAAAATGACTAATTAAGCCATGTTATGGTCTGCAATGAATGTAGGGATAAAGCCTGAGAATAGTGACTTCTTCCAAATGCATTTGTAAAGAGATATATGGAAAAACAAGTCTGGTCACAAACTACTATGTATTTCAAATTGGATGTCAACAGTGTCAATAAAGACATGCAAAGTAGGAAAATGCTATCTGATGCTATAGGAAAAAAATTTCTATCTATGGATAGAAATCATAATTTGGATTTAGTTTCTTCAATATTGATTCATTGTAGCAGCATCAGAAAAATTAGAGACAAAACACACCTGTGATTTTCTATTCTAGGCATCCTATACATATACTGTTAAGTGGTTATGTGCAACACATACTGAAATACTGTAGTTGCCTTGAATAGTAAAATTTAAAGGATTCAATAGTATCTCCAATTTTTAAAAAAAATGTTGAGTTGCCATTAAAAAATGATGAGTTGTTAGTTTTTATATGATAAAATGAGGAAGCTATAAATAGAAATTTAGTGGCATTTGAAATATATAAAGCAGTGATGAGGAACACAAGATGTTTATGTTAAGTCCTAAAATCAGTCATACAACTAAAAGTTGAGATGGCAAACAAGATGGCACAAAGCATAAGCCATATTATATAAAGAAAGAGCAGTGATAAAACCTGAGGATTGACAAGCATTCAGACAGTCAATTAACTATACAAAGATTTAATACAAGTGACATGAAGCATGAAGGAAACGGGATGATGAGAGAGAAATCTGGTTATAGCAAGAAATATTGTAATATGATGTCTGGATGACATGAAACAAGAAGCAAAGATGGATGGATGGCATTGGGGGAGCAAGCAAGAGTCATGTAGCTACTGAAACAGAGAGTAGCTGAAGTGGACTTTTGAACCATTTGAGCAGGCAAGAGAGGACAAGGAAATGAGGGTAATTCCCCTACCTCTCTGTGTAGTAAGCAGAATGAATTTACAAATGACCACTGACATTCAAGATTATTTTTTAGATAGACCCTGCCTTCCAAGTGGCCAGTGCTACATGGTAATAAGGGAAAGTCTAAAGTTAGCAAAGCACATGGCCCCACTGGCACCCTATCAATAAGGAATGATTCTCCAGAGAAAATAATATCAGCTGCTGAGACACAAGTCAACTCTAGGAGTACTGACTCCATGTCCTCATCTCACCTCAACTCATTGAGGGTAAGGGAACATATGCTTTGTGAAAAATGTCTCTGTTTTGGACCTCTCCGACAGAAGACCATATGTGCTGTGATACCTGTAAGAGGTCCAACTGGAGGAGAGGAAATACTGATTTTGGTTGATTTGTGCTCCTGCTTCTGATATTTTAATAAGGCTTTATGAAATTTTATAATGGCTTTTGTGGTTATCTTTGTTTCTTTGTTTGGAATGACCATAACTTTCTCTCATATTTTCTACCCCACCACATCCACCTCTAGATTTCACACTGACTAGGAAAAAAGATTTTTATTGGAACATTTTGTCTGCTACAAAACTCTACTCAAAATAAATTGATGTCGTCAACATACTAGCCAGTTCTCATAGTAACAAAATATTCTGCAGGAAGTGTGACTATAAAATTATATGGCCTATTTTGTAACATATATGCCAGGACCTCTATGTCCACTCAGAAGACTATATCCTTCAAAGGAGTCACTTTATGAGGCCAGGCTTATATTCCTTGTGGAATGACCTTCAGAACTCATGACATGTTGAATATCCACAGTGATTTCTTATTTTATCTTTGACGATGGATTTGGTTTTTGGAAATAGCCAAAGATAACTCAGATTCATCTGCTGAGTAAAATTATTGATTAAACTGTGTGTTGATGTTTTTGGTCAGAAAAAAGGGTATGATTATAAATCTTAAGATGGATTTTCTTGCATGAGCTACAAGCTGCTTCAAAAGCAATTTTTGAGAAAGAACTCTAAAAAATATTTCAAGCATTGGCAGCTTGACTGGAACAAGAGATTTTTAACAAGATAAAGATCAACATTCATTTGGATACAGATATTCCAATATCTTTTCTTTAAAAAAATAAATATCATTATTTTTTGGTGACACTTTGTAGATGACATCACTGTTTCTGCTGGGCAGAGTGTAATTGGCAAGCAGGTTGGGACTAGGAGTTTTGTCACAAACTTAGGTGGAGATTTCTGGAAAAAACTGTCAAAGGGGAAAAAGAGACCCCCCCATTAAAGTCAATACCTCTTCATATTGTGAAGGAATCTGGCCCTAGAGGTAGCCAACTCTTTTCACTGTAATGACTGAAAAATGCCTTTCTCTCCTTAGTACTGAAGTGGGATCAATCTTGACCTAATCTAAGTGAAAATCAATTTCTTCCCATTAAGTGCAAGGGACTGAACTGAGGCTCACAGGAGTTACTAACCTCCACATAACAAATGTGTTGTGTTGTGGAAGGTTAACTAGAACAGAAAATAACTTATCTTTTAAGTATTCTTGTTTTGTTTTCTAGGGTACAAATACCAAATGATAGTTATGTAAAATGATACCTTCAGACAATTTTGGAAAACAAGGTAGAAAGCACTTACAGCAGTGAGGCAGGCAAGGTTAGAGTCCCCAGGGGGTTGTTAGTAAGACAGTTTGGTTCTGGACAGAACATACAGAAGAAAGAAAAAAAAAGAAAAGCAAAAAGGTTGGAAATGAATTTTTAAAAAGAAAACAGAATAAAGATTTTACAGTCAACAAGAAGGATGGCTGTGGGTAGCTCTCCCAGCCATTCCCTGTGGGAAGCAAACTGGGTAAAAACATCAAGCTCCTGACAGAATTAAGCACATTTATATCCAAGCAGACAGATAATCAGAGCCCTTCATCTCTCATCATTTCCGAGCTGAGAAGCAATGACTGAAAAAATAAAATCTATCATTAAGGAACAGCACAGCAGAGATTCCTATCCAGATTTAAGCTACTTCCCCACTTTTTCTGCTTTTAATATTTTAAATTTCTTCCTAGTGAACCAAGATGAGGAAATCTGAGTAATGCGGCCTGTGGTCCCAAAACTATGAGAAATAGGAACACAATTGTGCTGCCTGTCTCATTTTAGTCAGAAAGATCAGGATACCCTCACTGCTCATGATAAAGATTTTTCTTTACTATTTTCCATTGAGACTTGTGAGAGGAGGATGGATGGCAGGCCAAGGTATGGAATTTGACCTTTGGGGTTTGATGCAATCTCTCTTTGTGCTTTGGCTTCTTACTATTTCCTCCTTGACAGCTGTCAGTGGGAGGAAAGAGGAACTAAACAGCAACAGAGATGGATTGTTCTTTCCCTAAAAGAAATACCAGAATGCACTAGGGTGTCACTCTGGTTCCCCTGTACCAAGAGCAAGAATCCTTCGTACCTAGAATAAGACTCACTCCTTCGGATCTGAATGTCTGAGTTAACATTTGGTGGATAGGCAGTGCAGAGAGAGTACTTCAATGAACTAAGAGGGTTAGGCACTATTAACTGGTCTTGAAGGGGAATGAATTAGTTTGGAAGTCATTCTGATTATGTTGGAGTAAGAGCCAGAGCTGGTACATCAATATGGATGAAGGTGGGGAAACATATTCCTCAAAAAGTCCTAATGCATCAAATTAGAAAAAGAAATAACTAAATTGGGACACAGAGATCAAGCAAAGCTCTGAGAGAAAAGGAAGAAGGGGCGCCAATCAATGCTCCATGCAGGTACTGGACTGCCAACATCATGCCAGGCTGTGGAGAAGGAGGCCAATCAATTCCATTGGCTGGAAACAGTTGAAAAAAAAAAGAAACACAAAGAGACTTTTCTTTTTTCTTTTTTTTTTAAAGAAACTCAAAGGGCACTAGCTTAACCATGATAAAAACCATTTTCTGTACACCTTAATGGTGTGACTCATTCATTAAGCCCTTTTATTCCTCTCATTTCAGGTTTATAGAGAAACTCAGTAATCTGTTGACCACATAAAGCACAGGCTCTCTCCTAAAACTTATTTGCTGTTTCATTCCCAACCATGGAGCAACAACTGCAGGCACAGCCAAGTTAATGCTTGAGCGCAAAGCCCTTGAACTTATCCCCCAGATTCCTGGGGGAGGCAGAACATTCACACATAAAGATAGCCTCCATGGCCAAGTAACTGACAAAAACCAGCACTTACCTAGGAGAACTGGACCCCTGAGATGGGGCTGATGGAGAACATTCAGAAGGCATCATTTGTCACCTAAGAACACTTAATCAGCAATATTTGTCCTTTTGCACAGTATATATTTAACTCTATGGAAGATTTATGTCATAGCAAAAAAAACCTTACAAAGACAGTTGTAGCTCATTAATTATTTTTCTAAAGGATAAGTACTATTTTTCAGTGGGTAAAGAACGGGCCTTAGGGGCAGGAAGGCCCATGTTCAAATTTTCCCTCTGATACACAGTGACTGTGTGACTATGGACGAATCATTTAACCTCTCAATTGCCCCTAAGACTAGAAACTTCAAAACAATCTGTTTTTGTGTAGCTTTTCCTTAAGAGACAAAATAGCAGATCCACATATATCTTTTTTTTATTTGGCTAATAGATCTACAGATTTAACTAAGAAGACCATTTTAATTCTGAGAGATCTGGGCAATCTATGTGTGATAGGGAGGAGATAGGGAAAGGGATAAAGGTACAGCAGCACCAATGCTATGTCCTGGGAAGGAAGGAGAGGAGAGTGGTCACTTCATTTTCTGGTATACAAGAAAGTGGGCAAAAAGAAAGGCAGTGAAGGACAACATAACTTTCCAAAGTTTCAGGAAAAATGATTTTTCTGCTAAAGAGGCAGGAGTCTCTTGAATGATTCTGGAAGTGTCAATAGTCCTACTCAAAAGTTATAGGAAACTTAAACTGACGTATGAAAAATTTGTGGACAATCTTCAAATTTGTTCCTGGAGAAAAGTTAAGTGATAAGTAGAAGTTGAGGTTACTCTAATTATGAACATTTCATTCAAAAAGTGCAGAGTAGAAAAAGGCTACATAGAGAAGTTAGACATTGAAGGGAATAGCCTAAATCAGTGAAATAGAATTACAGAATTTCAATATCACTTAAATCTGACTCCCTCATTATATAGATGAGGAAACTAAGGTCCAGGGAAATTAAGTGACTCACTCAAGATCACTCACAGTGAACTAGTAACAGAGCCAGAGAATTCTTTTTCCTTCTGAGGGAATTTGTATTCATCAATTCAATTTTTTAGTGGTAATGGTAAATGGAACAAATAAATATACATCCTTAGGTAACCAATTTTATTGCATTGTACTCTGCTAAGAGATGAAAAAAATAGCAATATTTGAAAACTATGATATAGTAAAATTTTTACCACCATAACTGTAAGTGAATTTAAATATCTAAGTATACACACATATTTTTTTTAAATGTACTGAAGGCAATTAAGTACTCACAAATTCAACATTTCACAAAACCAGCCAACCAAGAAGACAGAGTGAATGTTCTAACATAATCATTAATCATCCTAGATAAGTATATGAGCAACTTTGAATGACTCTTTGATTATAATATTGAATAACTATGTTCATTATCAACATCTTAAGTAAAAGCTTTCATTTAAAGTTCCTTTCCTTCTGATACAGAAACTTATTTCTAGTACAGAACATTCTTGTATCATCTGAATGTTGTTTTGATTGAGTTCTTTAATTGACTGAGGAAGGAGAGAGCAAGTCTCATTTCTCATCTCTGCATAGTATGTTTTAATTTTATGAAATATTTTCTAATAGCATATCCATGTCACAGCATGTATTTTGAAAGTCATATAGTTTGCCTAAATACCTTAGTTTGGAAATAACTAACAGATAACCCTGGAAGGGGTGGGAGGGCAAGACTGCTGGCTAGAGTAGAGAAGATGGATGACCTGGGCATTTAATGGAGGAGAAGAATGGTAATTGGAGCAGAACCCTGATCATTGAGATCTTGGGTGTGAACCAGGAAAGACTATCTTAAGCAAGAAATTAGTGTTTCCTAATTATCTTTGGATCAGCACTAATCTGAAGCACATTTTTATTGATTCACAAAACTTTTACTCTACTCTTCCTTCTCTTTTTTCTTTTCAAAACCTATGACTTAAAAAACTGACACTTTCCTATGGCATGCTGTTCTCCTATATCAGGATGGAGGAGCAGAAATAAAAAAGCCAGGACTTGAACCTGGCATCAAATTCTGGATCCAATAGTTCCTACTTGTGTGATTGTGACCTAGTCACTGACTTCTGAGATTTATAAAATGGTAACAGTACCTTGCATACTTATTGGGAGAACTTTGTAAACCTTAAAGCATTGTAGGATTAAATTTTTCCCTTCTCTCTGAGAAATGTTTTGGAGACTGTGGTAATGAATTTAGATAGTGTACTGATTCTGTAGTATAGTTTGGATTGGAAAATGATGTTTTTGAAGGAGACTCTTGTTGACTGTTTGGACAAATGAAAAAACTGGACGAAGGAAGGGAATTCTGAGAGGAGGTTTCTGAAGGCATCTGAACACAAGATACATACTAGAAATATAACTATGGGAATTATATCATGTATAAAACACATAGGAAGTGTTAGTCAATTTATTAACTGCCTACTATATTCCAGGCATTGCTAAGCACAGAGTTTGGAGAAATGCCAAAGAGAGAAAAGTCAGCAAGTGTTGAGGGTGGACTAGATATTTTGTGGGAGGCAGAAAAGTTAATTTTTGGTACTGAAATAATCAATAGAATATAGTGTCTAGATAATTCAAAGCAGGTGAAATACCCTAAAAGAGTTTATGATGAAGGGATAGCAGATATTTCACCTAAGAAAGCAAAGTGCTTAGAGTGCAAAGTAAATTTTTCAGAAAAAGTTGCTTTATGAGTTTAAGTATACTTATCTATGTACATATGCATGTAAATGTCTAAATAAGGTTAAATATGGCACATTGAAATTAAAGGCAGCAGTAAATGGGAAGAAAAATTAAAAATATCTTTTATCAAAGTTTCCTTCAAGCTATTTAGAGTTTCAGAATTACAAATTGAAGATGAAGATACACAAACTATATTTAGAACTTTACTATATATACTTATGGGATCTATAATCTCATTATTATGACCCTTCACTAATGCTATTTACCTCCATTTAACTCAGTATATGTATTGTACATATAGTTATTTGCATATTGTTTATTTTATGAGGTAACATTTGAGAATTTTGTTGTTGTTCAGTTGTAGCCGATTCTTTGTGACTCTGTATTGGGTTTTCTTGGCAGAGATACTGAAGTAGTTTGCCATTTCCTTCTCCAGTGGTTTAAGATAAATAGAAATTAAGTGATTTGCCCAGGTTCACACAGGTAGTGTCTGAAGCCAGATTTTAACTCAAGTATTCCTGACTCCAGGTCCAACCTTCTATTTACTGAACCACTGTGTCTGCCCCTTAAAGACAGCTGTTTTCTCTCTTTCTAATGAGAACTCCTGGTACATAAGGCATACATACTTGATTGACTAATTACTTTCCTAAGCCTTTTTTTTGGGGGGGAAGAAGATTTGCTTCTATGATTTCATTGATATAAAAAATTTTCAGTGAAGATAACTTCTTTTATCAACCCAGATCTATAACTATTCTGAAGCTCAAGAGTGTGACCTGGAACAGTGAGAGGTTGGCCTAGGGTAGCACAGTTGATATGTGTCAGAAGCAGTACTTGAACTCAGTCCTTTCTGACTCAGAAGCTCTTTCTCCATTTCTCCATGCTTTCATAAGTGATTTTGATGAGCTGATATGACACCCCAAATTCATTACCAATTAAGTGACATTCTGCTGCAGAGCTCCTCTAAATTTAACTGGATTATTTCTTCTATGAGAGATATAAATCAATCTAACCAAAGTCTTCAACAGATTGTGTTATATCTCTCCTAGAAGAAATAATCCAATATGGTGATCTCCATTAGACCTTACTCTTCACTATCAGAGCTTCCAAAGGCCAAGGTGGCCTTTTTGTCATGATGATAAATAAAGACCTCCATCTAGGAGATCACCTTGCCTCATTTACTTATAAAACTGATGGGACTGATTAGACCATCAGAGCTAAAAGTGATCCCATCCTTACTAGCACAGGGATAGTTGAAGACTTCAAGAAGGCTCATTAATAAATCCCTTTTTATTTAGGATCTTTATTATTGCCAGGAGAAGGAAGAAACAGATAACCAGTTCATGAGTTAATTATTGGCTCAGATGGTTTTGAAAATTCTAGTGTTATCAGACACATAGAAGAGATGTTGAAGTATGAGGGGAAATAAGGAAATTATTGTTATATTTCCAAATTCAGAAGAGCACTAAATATGCTATTTGGACACTCTAAAAATATCATTGATAACTTGAGTGAGTGTGAGTGAGAGAATGTGGCAATAGAATAAGAAAGACATATCAGCTAAATTTTGGAGAGTGGTAATGTGGTTAGAGAGTTGTTCCTGAAATCAAAAAGTCCTGGGTTCAAGACCTGCTAACTATGTGAGCCTACAGAAGTTTCTTAACCTGTCAGTGCCCCATACAAGTGTCTAAGTGAAGCTATAGGACATTAAGGTGAGAAAGTTCCCTAGAACAATGAAACCATAGGTTCAAACCATATAACTGAAGAAACATCACAAGTAGAGGGAAAAACTATTCATGACAGACATTAGACAAACAAGGCAGAAATTGGAAGAAATAAGGCAAGTCCCTTGGCACATGATTTTGGGGATCTCACCTTCAAACTCTATTAAAGATTTAAAAAAATTTTTTCTTGACGAGACCCAGAAAAGGAATGAGTGAGAGATTTGTAAAGGGTAAATAGAATGAAGAGAGGGGATATTGGAAATAATGAGGATAATAAAACTAGACAGGAAGGATTAGCTAAATGGAAAATTAAGAGTTTTTTTTTCATTATAGTTAGAATGAGCAAATAGTAAGAGATACTTATTAAGGAATAATCAGTGAGCCAAAGTGTGAATCTGGTTTTTCAGCTAGCTATATTTTTTTCATCTAGAATTCTTAGAATTTTTCCCCAATCTATTTGCTTACAAATGCAAATAGCAAATTAGCACTAGAGGCCTAAGTAGGGGACAGATGATTGATCAGACATGTAGATATACCATCTATAATGGCAGCAGGTCAGAAATATTTTATGGACTTGGAAAACTGGTAGTTCACATCTGAATCTTGTACTTGAGAATGGTGATTGGGAGGTCATAGATTCCTGGGAAATGAAGTCACATCCCACCAGGAAGTATCTAGCATTTGCTTCCTTTGGTTATATAAGCAAAGTTCAACTTTGATGTAGATTACTTATCCTCTACCCAAATTCATTGCTCACTTAGTTGTTTAGAATTCAAGATGCATTCTCCCATAAAACAGTACAGATGGACAATTAGATTTTTCAACTTAACCTAATCCAGGGTCTAGTCTCAAACTAAATTTGGGTAAACTTTCTAGATTGTCCTGGAAATTTAATCATTGCTTATAACAAAGTTTCAGTGGGGAAAATTGGCACTTGGCAAGAGGGCAATCTAGGGTCCTAGGGAAATGTACCCTTCTCTGCCTACCATGATATCTGGGATAGTCGCCCAACCTAGAACAAAAAGGAAGAAGATTGGCATAGCAGTTACTAAGTGTAGGATGTTTCAAAGTCCAGTGGTCAGTTCTCAGAGCTTACCTGTCCTAGGATGCCAAGTATATAAAATATTAATTTACTTATTCATTCTACATTTATTCAATACTTACTGTGTGAAAGGCACTAGAAATACAAAAAAATGTAAAATGACATAATTCCTGCTCTCAAGGAGCTTACATTCTAATGGTGGGTCAATATATGAACACAATTCTAATACAAGTTAAAACGAAATACGTGCATAGAAAGACCAAATGCACAGAGGTATGAAAACTGGGGTAGGAGGGAAAGGATCATTACCAGTCAGGACATCAGGTAAGGCTTCTTGGAGTACATGGCAACTGAACCAGGCCATGAAGAAAGGGAAGGATTAGAGATATGGAAGAAGTTCCTTTAATAAGTTGTGAAAGATCAAGATACTCCTAAATCAGTATACCCTCTAATTCACTTATTTTATAAATCATCCCAGTACATACTATATAGCAACTCATTCTCTGAAATAAACTATGATAGGTTTTATTTTTATTACCTGATACCAATATTATGATAAGGTTCTGTTTTATTCCTCTAGCTACAGAAATGAGGATAGTAAATTTCTTTTCAAAGATGACACGTAAATATACATCCCAAACCTGGAATGGTTTTGTGCAAATGTAGCATATATGAAAGGAGACAAAACTCCTGATTGGCAGATAGAATGCTGAACCTTACCTGCATAAGGACTTATACTCTTTGGGAGAAACACATGAATAGGGGACATTCCAAGAAGGCAGGGGAGAGAGAAAAAAGACTTTGAAATGGTATCAAGGGTGAGAATCCAGTCCCTTTATTTTCCTGAACCTGTTTGAAATTCTAGAGATTGCTGAGAATGGATCTCCTCTGCATGAAATGATTCTCCCTCTTAGTTTGAGCTGAGATCTTATTTGACCCTTCTGTGGCAGAGCTCATTTGTTCTTGTGTATTTTTTTGTACATTCTAATCTGTTCAACTTCTGATTTCTTTGCTTTTTTGCTTGGATAAATGGGTTCACTCAATATCCATTCTCTATTAGTGCATTTTGTGTTATTATTAAGAGAATCAGAAGTCTAGAGAGATTAACATGCTCAAGGTCACACAAGTAATATGAGGGGGATAGGATTAAATCTAAGCCTTTTTATCCTGGTACCTTCAGAATGAAGAAGAGAACATTTGGTATTCTAGTATTCACATTGACAGGAACTTCACAACTTAACCAAATGGAATCAGTTCCAAACTATGAATGATTTTGTCATCTTTAAGATCTGTGATGCAAAGAATGGAGTCAATTTTGACATACACACTTACCACCAGAAAAAAAAAAAAAACAATCTTAGTTTACCATATTGATGTACACAGCAATATACGATGACCCTGAGTGAAAGTCCTTAGTAAAATAAGCAGGTCTCATTGGTATATATCCATATTTTCATAGGCTCCCACAAGGAAATAATATGACAACTTCTGTTGAATTAGCTCCTGGTTTACCTTTCTCTCAATTTCCCTCTTCTCTAAGCCAGACACCTCCCCATCCCACAATTCTCTGTAATTCCCCTTAACTTTTTAAGGCCAAATGATTTTGTGTAGTCCTGAGCTCAAGCTATATCAACCCTTTAGCAGAAAAAAAGCCAAGGGGTAGGAGCTTAGGATACAAAGACAGCAAACCAAGGGAGGGAAAGGTGCTCATTACCTCAATGGACCCTGATTCAGCTTTGATTATTTCTCCCAGGTTGCTGTCATTAATAAGACTTGGGGGGCTATAGGCAGCCTGTCTCCTCTCTTCCTTTAAGGCATGCTCCCAGAGTTTCTTGTTCAGGATCCTGGCAGTATTTTCAGTCAGTGTGTGGCCGGGAGGAGCCGATAAGTCCTGTCTCACAGGTGTACCTTCCCCCCCTTCTTCTCTGGATGTTTCAGTGCCGGCCCCACTGGGGCTAGGTGACCTTCCCCGAGAACTTGTGCCAGTTTCCTGACCCGGGCCCAGATCTGGTCGGGGTTCAGCTGAGCGAGATCGGCTGCCGGCTCGGATTCCCTTCTGGAGGGAATCATGCACCACAGGGGTGTGATCAATAATGTTGAACAGGCTGGAGAGTCCGTCATTGATGGTAGTATGCACGGGGCTCTCTCTTGTGGTGGTGGAGCGGGCCCAAGCAGATTCACTATACCCCTTCTGGGGTGTCCCTGGCAGGGTCCTATTATTTGGCTGGTCAGCTTTGGGGAGACTCTTCCTCTGTAGCTTAGGTGAACCATATTTGGGGGAACAGCATGTGCGCTCGAATTTGGCCTGCACCTTCTCGATGGCAGGGGCCACCTGCCGGCTCCGGAGGTTCCTGGAGGGGGATGACACGGGGGTACTGCCGCCCCCTGCCTTGGGTGTGAGACACTTGTGGGGACTGCTGGTGATACTTCCACCACGCAGGGTTTCAGTCTGTAGGCCAAAGTTCATGGTCTGGGTGGTCTGGGTCCCTTTGGTCTTGCACCCGTTGGTCTGACAGGCCATATCCTTGAGCTGGGGCTTCGTAGGGCTGGCGTGGATAGCACTCCTGACGGAGAATGCAACCTCTTTCATGTCGTCACTCAGGTTCTTGGACATCTCCAGGCTATGCAGGGAGGAGGAGGAGGAAAAACCCACGGGAGCACAAACGGGAACTTCCCCAGGGTGGAATCCGCCCTCTAAGTTGTCTCTGTGATGCCCTGGGTGCTCACAGGGCCACCTGCCAAACGCATGCTCCAGGGAGGTGCCTCTTGCCTCCCCCATACCCCCTTTGGCTTTGTTCACAGAGAGCAACAAGTCAGGGTCCGCCGGGCTCTTCTCCTCGCCGCCCGCCACCCCCGCGCTATCTACCCTGCGGACTGCGGGCGGACTATGAAACACCCGCACCCCCATCTTGTCCATAACGACGTGGCTCTTCAAAGGCTGCTTCTGGCAGTGCTCTGGGCTGGTCGTGGTGTTGGTGGTCATGGTGACGCTTGTGGTGAGGTACCACGATGACCCGGGGACATCGCTCCCTGACCTCCCCCCCTCGGTCCTCTCCGCCCAGGAATCTGGTGGCTTCTCGGCCAACCCATTCCTGTGGCTCTGGGGTGGAGGGTAGTCCCAGTTCTTGTTAAATTCCTCAATGTACTTCAGGTCATCGGGGGACAAGGGAGGAGTGATGTCCTCCTTGGGGTTGGCAGAAGGCATGGCCTTTTCTGGCAGGAAGGGAGAAATGTCCATCAGGCGCTGGAACTCAGACATGGAGGACACTGAAACTGCCCTGAGAAAAGCAGAAAAGAAGAGATCATAAACCCGCCACACAGCCTGCTAGATACAGTTCTGGTGCGGCGAAAGGAAACCGGACCCTTGCCATTCTTTTTGCTCCCCCTTTGCAGAAGGAACTGCCCTTTCCTAAAGAGCACTCTTAAGCTTGTGGCACACTTCCTTGTTTGATGGTGCTTTTCAGGCATCCCAGCTGATCCCACAGGCTGTTTTCATGGACCCTGGGATAATTCTAGAAATGTTCAGGTGGCTTTGCGTTAGTCGGAACTTAACACAGCCGACTCTCCTCTGTGACAAAAGGCAAGATTGCATGGACTATTTTGATTCATAAATAATATCCCTGAATCTCAGTTCAGGCGTCCGCTTCAGCTTCCCCATCACGCTAGACTTGTCTACTAGCTCCTAGTCATTCTCTGGTGGAGGTCTCAACCAACCACAGAAGTCCCCCAAACTCCTCAGCAAAAAGAAAAATGACAAGTAAAGGTCCTAACTCCACCTGGTCAATAATCTACAAATATGTCTATATTATTTGTACTATTTGTAGGAACATCTATGTGTTCCTGCTCACATTGACCCATATCCAAAAGCTCCTTCTTTTTCTGGCCATGCCCATTGTGTACTATGGCTGCATAATTTACTAGACTAAAAGAAAACCAAAAACCAAACATTGGTGGCAGATATAGAGCATTCTGCCTCTCTTCTCTCTGTCCTTCCCCAACATAGATTATTCTGAAAGCACAAACAGACACACACACAAAAAAAAAAATGGAAAGAAAGTCAGAGCCTGCCCAAGCCTACCCAATTTCTCTTAGGCTTCTACCAGATATATTTAAGGTCTCTTGGTTCCCCTAGGGTAAATTCCTGTCATTGTATGGAACAGAAATGGACAATGAATAGCTATGGTGCCAGCCAGACTCTGGTATAGTCTCAGCAGCCCTTGGGCTTTCCCCTATATTTACTTTCAGTGAGTTCATGATGCTTGGAGGGGAGAGTCATATCTTTGTGTATTTGCCATAAAGGGATTTCCTTATCTCTAAAATGAATGGGCTATACAGAATGATCGCAAGTGCCTTCCAGGTCTTATTTTCCCTGAGGCTATAATTCCCTGGATTCTATGGTTTCAAGAGCATTTCTTAATAGTTAACCAGAGATTTAAATAGCTGTGTATAAATCTCTGATCTGGGATTCATGGTCCCAGGGGAATTGGAATCCCACAGAGATCATTTACCTAAAACTCTTCCTCAATGGGAATAACTGGCCATGGTTGGTATGGGAATGACTGTTCATGGCTGGTTTGGCCCAGTTATCTTGCCATGATCTTATATGTCTTTCCTCTATAATTATGAAACTTTTACTCTAAGATTCAGCACATAAGGGCAGCCAGTTAACCCAGGTCCTAACACATACCTTAGGATTCAAAGCATGACTCACAGTCCCCTAGTTCTCTCCCAAGCTTTTTCTCTGAGTAAAAGTTGAAAAGGATGAAATGACCCTTCCTCCCAGGTACCATTTTACCATTTCAATCTAGACATGATGGTCAGTGTCTATTTTTGCATCAGTTTGAAGTAATCCACAAACTAGCTAATAAGCACTTGGAGTAATTGATAGCTACTGGTAATCAGTGCTTGAAATGAGAGAGGAAAGAGGGAAATGGTATGGCTTAATTGACAGGTACAATCCTTTTAGGCAAGCATGTTGAAAAGTATGAGGAAAGAAGCAGCTGAAACCTCATCCTCTGTTCTTTTCGGCTCATCTCTAACTCTACTTCCCAAATACAAGCAATAGGTTCAATACAACATGAATTACTAGAATCCTTTGCCTTCTAAGGAGCTGAAAGTGGTCTTATAGTGGTTTAGCCAAGCCCCAATCCTTCCCATATGTCTGTGAGATAACAAGTACAGCTTGCTAAAGTACTAGTCAGTTAACTTCCTACTCTCAGAGTTGACATAGAATCATGATGAGGGGTAGTGGTACCTGCAAGGATTAGAGCATGGATAGATATTGAGGACAGAGGGTAGGGTGAACGGGGACAGGTGAAAGCTCTAAGGTGGCAAAAATTGTAAGCTTTTCTCCCATGAGAGAAAACAGGAAAGGTTTAAGGCAGGAATTAGCTCCAATTTAAGCACTGAGGGTTGAGACTGCAGTGAGGATGCAGAGGAAGTAAACTATGAGGGAAGTGCAGATTTGAGAGAGAATGCAAGGTCAGCAGCAGATGAAATATAGTTTAAAGAGGTACAGGGGCAACAATCCAATGACCTCCAAGGTCCCTTTCAACCCTATAAGTCTGTGACTCTCAGAGTAGGGGAAGAAGTAAGGTACCAATAATTGCCGGAGTCAAATTTCACAGTAGAATCCAGGATGAGGACAGCTAGAAATGTCAACATGACCTGACAAAGGCTTTCATTTAGTGCAAAAGTATCTACTTTTATAGAATGAAAGAAAGCATTGGAAGAAAGCTAGAGAGGAACTAGTTAAAAAGAGAATGGGGGAGAAAAACATAGTGGGCAGAAGAGAAACAGTGTTTAAGTTACTTCATAGCCTCACAGGCTTAGAGCTGGAAGGGACCTTAGAGACAAAGTCTCACCCTCTCATTTGGCAAATGAGGAAAATCAGAATCAAAGAGGTTGATTCATTTGCCCAAAGTCAAAGAAGCGGTAAGATGCAAAGCCAGGATTTGAACCCAGGTCCTCTTCCTCTGATTTAAGCGAAAATAAATCCAGTGCTCATTCCAGTGTACCATGGCCACTATTTTATTTTATGATTTCCTCAAGAGAGATGACCAGTAATCCTTAAAATAAAAACTTTTCATACAGGATTTTAATTGGATGAAACATCTTGCAGCAGACAGTTCCTTACACTTTATGTTGAGAAAGGACACACTATGGTGAATTTAACTTTCATACATATAAAATTACAGCACAGTTTAGGTCAATTCCAAACCAAAGGCCAATCCTTGTAACAATGTTTGATCTTTTAGTTATTTGTGATCAATGATATCATATTAATGAAACACAGTAAAACCTGATCACATTTGTATATTCAAAATCATGAAAAGGGGACCTTTAGGCTATTACAAAAGGAGTGAATTGCATGATCACTAAGAAATTCAGTTCAAGCCTATTTTAGCTAATTCGATTTTCATTCACCTTACCTTTGAAGATTTCCTTTGTAGTTATCTTCTTCCTGTAAGAAAAACAAAACAAAACAAAACAAAAAAAAGATAAATCCCATTTTTGCTGCTTCATTCTTTGGCTGCTTTTATCCTGAGAAAATACCTCATAAACAAAGTAGAGAGATTGGGTATGGGAGGCTACAGGTATGGAATGCTGAATGCATTTTCAGATAAGGTTCCTTATACTTTTAGGTTTTGTTAGTCATAGTTAATAATTGTTAGGTAATTGTTTTATTTTGTTTATAGATAACCCTCACAAGATAAGAATAATTTAAAAATGTATTAAAAATAAAATAATTTTTAAATGAAAATACACCTTATATAGGCACATGGCAGGAAGTGGGAGACAAGATATATTTTAGGAGGAAGGTGATGGCCAGAGAAATACAGAGAAACATTGGGATATAGACATCGACTCTGAGAGATTGATATAGCAAGAATGGAGATGATAATAGAATAAAGAGATAGGGAAGCTGGCTGGAACTATAGTCACAGGTAAGGCTAGCTCTTCCATGCTCCTTTAAAGGGGTCTAGTAACAATACCATATATTATCATGGCGTTTTATAGTTTTTAAAGAAGCAGGGAATAAAGGTCTGGGCCTGGAGTCAGGAAGACCTGAATTTAAATCTGGTTTCAGACACTTACTAGTTATATGACTCATGTTAAGTTACTTAAAATGTACTTAAAATGGGGTTAGTAATAGCACCCATCTCCCAAGTTTTTTGTGAGGATAAAGGGAATAATATTGGTAAAGATCTGTATAAATGCTATCTATTATTATCTTTGAATCTCAGTTTTCTTAACTGTAAAACATGAATAGTAAAACCTACAGTACATATAGGAGATTGTTGGGAGGTTCAAATAAGATGATGTGATTTAAGCATTCAGGGCTTAACTCAAAGTATTACTACCTAAATAAGATTTCTCAATTTCCTCCAATTGTTGGTACCCTCTCCCCCATATTACCTTTATTTACTTTGCCTAAATTTTTTCTTTTAGTAAGTTACCCTATGACCCCAAACTGTAATTTCTTTAGAGTGGACATTTCCTCCAATGGTGAAGATTAATAACCTATATACACTTTCCCTTCCTGTGGGGCCCTTGACCAAGCCCTCCACAGAGTAAGCAGGAAGGGTGTACTCTATACATGGAGGACCATTCTTTAGATTTCTAAGCTGTATGGCTGGCTGTCCATAGGCCTTGATCTCCTACACTGCTGATCAGGAATTCAATTATTCCTCCAACACACCATTTCCCTACATTCCAACAAAGGCACTCTGACATTCACTCAATGGGTTCCACTAAATGTGTAGGAGACTGCCTGACAGATGAAGCAGCTGTTATAATGGTTCCCTAGTAACAATTTCTTTAATCCATCCTTTATACTCAATGTCTCAAATGCTTGAGTGAAAGGTATAACTAGGAGAACTCAAGCAATTCTGTTTTAAGAACATTTCAGAATATAGTGGGACTCAATCTATTTAGTCCAAGTATCATGATTTCTAAATTCAAAAATCTTCCCTCTTCCTCTGTTTTCTTATAAAACAACTATGAAATACAAGACACACTGGGACCATTCTTTCCCAAGAGGATAAATATAGATTTTAATTCAAATACCTACTTTAGTTTTTTAGGGTTGAATCATTTCTTACTTACATAATACAAAAATTTTTAAAATGTGTTATTATCTAGTGACATTTTCTTATTCTCTGTGTGAAGACTTTTAAAAGCATTTTTTTCCAGTTAATGGGTTTCTGTGATTTAAAAACTATGGATTTCCTAGCTCTTTTCCCTCTTTTCTGAAATTTCCTGAGCACATTCATATTTGGAAACAATTCCATTCATCATTTATTAAGTACTACCCAGTCTATACAAGACAATAAATGATCCTTACCCTGCCCCAATCTATTATGGGTGAGGAGGATACAGCAAGTACACACATAAATAGAACTGAAGGAAAATTGATGAGAGAAAGAACATTATCCATGAGGAGGATCATAGATAGCTTAATGGAGATAAAAGTACTTGATGATGAGACTTAGAGGAAGGCAAGCATTTTGAGAGTTGGAAGTGAAATGGGAGTATAATAAAAGCCTATGAAGGATGGTTAATGTATAAATAGACTCCAAATGAGTGAGGAGCTTCGAGGAACAATTCAATTACTGAATCACAGAATGTACAAGGTGATAATATGAAATAAAGCAATACAAACTATGAGAAGAAAAGTGGGATCTGGATTTTGAGTGTGGTAAATGCGAATCTCAGGAGTTCTCATTTTATTTGACAGGCAATAGGAAACCCTTAAAGAGTTTAAGTGAAGGACTGATAAGGTCAGATCTGTACATTAGGAAGATTCTTTTGGCATGTGAGGGAATGGAGAGTGGATTATTGAGGGGAGACACTGGAAAGAGGGAAATCAGTTTGGAAGCTATTTTAGTGATCCAAGTGAGGTGTGTTGAAGGCCAGAACTCCTGTGGTATTAGGAAGAGAAAGGGATGGATGTGACATATGGAACAATTGATTGGATGGGGGGAGGGGATGGAGGGGAAAAAAAGAGTCAAGAGATTAACTCTGGTGATTCTTGATGACTGGAGGAAGCTTTATGAACAATCCCAATTCTAAATGACATAGATCTAGCTACTTGTAAATCTGCCAGTCAAAAACAAAATCTCATTATCATCTATCTTTTCTCTTTTTCTTTTCAACCTTTCCCTATTCTTTTCATGCTGCTCATAAACAAGTCCATATCTCCTTTGTCCTTAAAACACACACACACACACACAAACAAATCCTACTATCCCCACTCGATAATGTTCTAAATCTCTCCTTCATGAATAAACATTTTGAGAAAGTGGCTTGATGCCTCCACTTCCTATCCTCCTTCCTAAAGCATCTACAATCTGACTTCTGACCATTCAATAGAAACGGTTCTCTCCAAGGTTACTAGATCTAATGACCATTTCTCAATCTTCATCCTTTCTGACCTCTTTGGAAGGAAGGAAAAAAATAAGTACTTATTAAGTGCTTACTATATCCCAGGCACCGCACTCAGCTGTTCCTCAAAACTCTAGGAGATAGGTGCTATTATTATCCCTCTATTATACTTGAGGAAACTGAGGCAGATGGAAATTACAATTTGGCATAAAAGATTCCTGGCATTCTGGATTCCCTTGGTAGTCAATGATGGAACTTATAAATGAGGTCCCCTTTAGGACCTGCAAAGCACTTTGTAAACTTTAAACTTCTATGGAAGAGTGAGCTGGGAGTAGTAGTTGCCATTGTCATTGTTTTGGAGGTCCCATACTTCAAAAAAGCCATCCAGGTTGCTCTGTACCTCTTAGTGGAAGTACACTTTATCTATTGTGTTCTTCTGAGGATAATCCTGAATTGGATTAGACTCTTCAAGATTTCAATAGACTAAAGGAAAACTTGGGATATCTTTCTTAAATTTAATTCCACAGAAATAGAGATTTGAAATACTCCTCATTCCTATCACAATGCAATTGCTATTCCTATTCCCATGAATGAGTAGGTATTAAGGAAAATTATGAGTTTTCATCAATTTATAAGGAACTGAGTACTCTCAAAGTCAAATGAAGATAGACTTAACTTTTCATTTGCTGATGTGCTAATCTGGTAGTAGCAAAATATTTCATTTTCATTTTTTCTTGGTTCTTTTAACTTATCTCTCAAGATTTCATATTTTCTCTAAGGATTCATGCAATTCTAGAATCTTAGAAATGGAAGGGACTTCAGGCATCTAGTCCAACATAAAACTGGATAAGCATCTTTTTATATCACATCAACAAGTGATTATCCAGCATTTCTACCAAGACCTCCAAGGGATAGGAAACCCATTATTTTTCTGAGGAAGCACATTTTGTTTTGGGACAACTTTCATTATGAACATTTTTTTCTATACAATTTGGAGTTCAATTGTCTAATTCAACTGTCTTAATTGACATAATCAGGAAAAAAAGAGGCCAATTACATTAATCTCATCTTCCTCCATTAGACTATGAGCTTTTTGCTTTTCTTTTGTAATTCTTGTCACTCCTGAGGTTACAGAGTAATGACATTTAATATTTAAATAGCCCTTTAAAGTTTGCAAAGTGCTTAACACATATCTCATTTTATTACAATTGTAGGAAGTAGATATTATAATTATTCCCATTTTTCAGATGAGGAAATTGAAGCAAAATGATTTGCCTAGAATCACATAGCTAGTAATATATGAAGCAGGATGAACTCAGATTCTCCTGACCCTACAAGGAACATTTTATTCACTATAAGATGCCTCACTAGTACATTAAGGGCAGACCCATGTTTCTCCATTCTCAGTACAGCATGCTTTCTTTTACATCATGTGGTCTCATATGGATGGATAAAATATGTTTTTCTCTAATCAGAGATCTGCATTAGGGTCTGGGTTATTTGAAGCGCTCCTATCTGGACTTCTAAAAATCTAGATATATTTTGTATGTACTAAAGATTAGAACTGGTTCCATTTACAACAGTGATGAATATGATGTCTGTTATCATAAAGGACTTCACCTTTCATAGGAAATAAACTGGATCTATCTGGGAAAAACTGAATATTGATGTTGGCAGGGATAAAAATATGGGCAGTAATGATGACATGGAATTAGAAACACCTATTCTCTTGTTTTAATATCCTTTTTCTTTCATTTATTTTTTGTTTTGATTCTGCTGTGGAAAAGGACCATGTTCCATTATTGGTTAATTAAATCTATTTCATTAGAGAGCAATTAAAAAATAGAGAGAATGTAAGGATTACTTCATGCAGGCAAGTGATAAACTTCTCTCGTCCCCCTTTCCGAGGCTGAGGGTCATCGGGCTCATCATCCAAGGCCAATGCATCCAAGAAGATGTTCTCAGTGGCAGAGCATCGGTCAGTCTGCTTCAATTTCGACAATGTCTGGTCTTCAAACTGCATTGGGTCTGGATCAGAGTAAGACCAGTTTCCCATTGAACGATGGCTTCCTTGGTTGGAATATACACGGATGTTGACTTCTTTTGAGTCCCTAAAGAAACTGTCATTTCCAAGGTAGCTCATTCCATCCTGTAGCTTAAAATGTAAAGAAGAAAAAGTTAGTACAGATTGCTTTGTAGTAGATTGTCTCTTTCTCACAACTGGGGATTTTATTTGGACTGGTTCCATAGAACATTAGGACACTATAATAATCTTTCCTCTTCTCTCCTATCCATCCTCCATTCCACCTCTCTGGTGGGTGACAAACTTATATTATTTATTAGTTCATCTGGCGTACATTCAGAGAAAGAACTGATGGTTTCTGAATATCGATTGAAGCACACTTTTCACTTTTTTTTTTAGTTTTTTTTCTTTTGTTCTATTTCTTCTTTCACAAATATAGAAGTATATTTTACATGACTGCACATATGTAACCTATATCAAATTGTTTACCATCTTAGGGAAGAGTGAGAAAATTTGGAGCTCAAAATTTTATTAAAAATTAATGTTAAAAATCATCTTTACATGTAATTTGAAAAAAAATAAAATTCATCTGGCATAACAATTTAATTTGCAATTCTGTAACTATAGTTACACCTTCATTTATAAGAACTCACTACTTCTATTTTTTTTTTAATGTCGGTAGGTTTTGAGAGCTTGTACAAATAACTCGGGTCATCTTGTTTGATGCCCAAGAGACAAAACCAAAAGATTTTTTAAAGGAAAATCTGGGTGATTGTCAACTCTTTATTATTGAATGCTAAAGTCAGGTAATAGAGGCACTGTCAATCTCAGGGCTCTGGGAGATTTTTAAAAAATCATTTATACCAGATAAAGCTTAGAACAAGTCTATTCTCCCTAATTATGTTTAATTGAAATAAATACTGAGAGGCAGGGAGGCATAGTGATAGACAACCGGCTCTGACCTCAGGAAAGATTTGTGTGACATACTGTGTGACCCTGGGTAAAACTCAGTGCCCCCATATATTATCAGACTCTTAAGTTGCAAAGAAGGTGCTACAGGTTCAATACAAAAAGAAAGTAAATGCTAAAATAGAGATCTAATGCTCCAAGGAAGGACTATTAAGTAAGGATATTGCTTGAAAAAGCACAACCTAAATAGATCAGAACTAAGACATCCAAATGAGTGCAAAAGGGTCACCTACTTATTGTAATGATATTGCCAACACTTTTGGAATTTCTCTTTGGATCTGCCCGAGGGTCAATGAGGCACAGAAGAAGAATGTTGACCTCAATACCTAGAGTAAGTTATACTTTAGTTTTGGCCCAAGGTCTACCTACCTTCTTCACTAGATTTGACTTTGAATGATTTTTGGACATTAAAAAAAAATCAAATGCATCTTTAAAGGATGAAGTCTCCTACCCTAAAGATATCTGAAAGAATGTAATGCAGTTTCCAAGGCAGCATTCCCCAAGTATTTTGAATGGAGTCCTTACTGACCTCATTTCTTGTACCAGGTTATGGAGAGATTTCTGGATGTGGAATCAGAGGATATAGTTCTGACATTTACTTCTCGTGTGATCATGAGCAAATTACTTAATTTCTTGTTTCAGTTTCCTCCTCTGTAAACTGAGGGGATTGGACTTGATGACTTTGAAGGTCCTTTCCATTTTATATATTCTATATTATTATTATTGTATGATAACGATTATTGTAAAGGGGACATGACTCACTTGTTGGTACGCTTTTCCAAATAGTTTGTCTTCTGATTTTACACTCACATCTGACAAAGATGACCTGATTCCTCATTTGTCATCACATTTCTTTTTAGCACTCTTCCTGTCATATATTTAGAGTTTGAGACTTAACTAATGCAATACCATCATTTTATAGATGAGAAAGCTAAAAACCAGAGGTGTGAAGTATTATTTGTCCATAGATATAAATTTTGTTGTTGAGTAATTTCAGTCATGTCTAATTTTCTGTGACTCTGGGTTTTTATTGGCAAAGAGAATGAGGTAATTTGTCATTTCCTTCTCCAGCTCATTTTACAGATGAGGAAACTGAGGCAAGTAGCGTTAAGTAATTCACTCAGGATCACACAAGTAGTAAATGTCTGAGGCTAGATTTGTACTCAGGAAATTGAGTCTTCTGCTTCCAGATCTGATACTCTATTCACTACCTCACCTAGCTGTCCTAAATATACATTTACAAATGGCAGAACTGGGATTCGAATCCATGTCTTTTTCATTCTAATTTCTAATCTATCACATCTTACCATATCACACTACCATTTACTGTTGACTAGGTCT
>JAJPUD010010873.1:34279-58311 GCA_023553655.1 Myrmecobius fasciatus
TATCACATCTTACCATATCACACTACCATTTACTGTTGACTAGGTCTACCTAGGATTCATTTTGCCTTTGAGCATGTGGTCAAACACTATTTCCGTGGCTGCCCTATATTATTTATTGCCTTGGTCCATGCAGCCATTGAGAGGTTTAAGCAAGGGAAATATACCAGCATCAAACAACAAGTAACTGCAAAAATAGGTGGAGAACTTGCTCCTAATGAAGCTTTGTTTCATTAAAAAACTTCATAAGGTTTGATGACATTTTACTTTTGTAATTTTTGTTGTTGTTGCCTTTTTCTATTAGTATTTATGCATGAGCAAACTCTAGACCTAAGGATATTTTTACTTAGCTACTTTTAATGAATCCTTTATTGGCTGACAAATTCAAAAATTCTATTGGGTTGACTGCTTTTGTTAATAAGAAAAATATTTAAAGGACTAAATGACATTTAGACCTGACCCAAAGGCAAGGAGGAATAATGATTTTCAGCAATCAAATATTGAGATGCTGCCAGGGAATTCTATACAATTTCTTGGGAGCAAATTGAGATTTGCAAAAGCATTTTCACAGACTTAACTATGTTTCCTAGTGTCCACAGCTTGTATGTGAGGATGACTCATATAAAGCCATACAGCATTAGATAGACTTTGGTGAGGAAGGTGGGATTTTTGGTCCAGATCTCAGATAGAGAAAGGCATTAAGGACTCTATCCATTGATAAAGTATTGGCCCAAGTGTCAAGAAGACCAAGACTCCTGTCTCTGACATAAATTGGCCATGATGAGCCACTTTTAATCAGTGTCTCTGACAAAGTTATATATAATAAGTTGGAGAACAGGTATCAATATGTGAAGGGTTTCTTATTACAGTAAAATCACACAAATTGCTATTTAAATGTGATTTACTGTTTTGTTTATTTGATATTAATATTGAAAATTAAGGTCATAAGTATTACTACTCTTTTCCCCCACCTCCCAATCTTTCCTAGTGCCATTCATTAGCTGTGTGATTCTGGATAGTCATTTCAAACTTTGTGTGCTGTGGTTTTCCTATTTGCAAAATGAGGGATTAAACATACTGATATATGAGACCTTTTAGCCATAACAATCTATGAGCTATCTCAGCTTATTTGCAAGCACATAGACTTTAGGAATGGGCTACTGATTTAACTTATTTCTATTGCTGTCTTCCCCTTTTCTTCCTTCCCTTCATTTTCAGTGTATCAATGCAGTGATGTTCCCACTGCTCTTTTAAAAATTCAATTCAGTGACTCAAATATATAAGAATTCAAGCCATTCTCCAATTGATAAATGGCCAAAAGATATGAACAGACAATTTTCAGATGAAGAAATTGAAACTATTTCTAGTCACATGAAAAGTTGCTCCAAATCACTATTGATCAGAGAAATGCAAATTAAGACAACTCTGAGATACTACTACACACCTGTCAGATTGGCTAAAATGACAGGAAATGATAATGATAAATGTTGGAGGGGATGTGGGAAAACTGGGACACTAATACATTGTTGGTGGAAATGTGAATGGATCCAATCATTCTGGAGAGCAATTTGGAGCTATGCTCAAAAAGTTATCAAACTCTGCATACCCTTTGACCCAGCAGTGTTTCTATTGGGCTTATATCCCAAAGAGATCTTAGAGGAGGGAAAGGGACCCACATGTGCAAGAATGTTTGTGGCAGCCCTTTTTGTAGTGGCTAGAAACTGGAAACTGAAGGGATGCCCTTCAATTGGAGAATGGCTGAATAAGTTATGGTATATGAATATTATGGAATATTATTGTTCTGTAAGAAACGACCAGCAAGATGATTTTAGAGAGGCTTGGAGAGACTTGCATGAACTGATGCTGAGTGAAATCAGCAGAACCAGGAGAACATTATACACAGCAACAAGACTATACGATGATCAATTCTGATGGACATGGTTCTCTTCAACAATGATGTGATTCAAACCAGTTCCTATTGTTCAGTGATGAAGATAGTCATATACATCCAGAGAGAGGCCTGTGGGACCACAACACAGCATTTTAACGCTTTCTGTGAATATTTCCATGCATTTTGTTTTCCTCCTTAGGTTGTTTTTTTTCTTCTCTCTTTCTAGATCTGATGTTTCTTGTGCAGTAAGATAACTGTATAGATATGTATACAAATATTGGATTTGTCATATAATTTATCATATTTAGCATGTATTAGATTACCTGTCATCTAGGGGTGGGGGGGGGAAGGAGGGGAAAAGCTTGGAACAAAAAAAAGTTTTTGCGAAGGTCAATGTAGAAAAATCACCCATATATTTTGTAAATAAAAAGCTTTTAATTAAAAAAAAATTAAAAAATAAATAAAAATTCAATTCAAGGGGCAGCTATATGGCACAGTGGATAGAGCACCAGCTTTGAAGTCAGGAGGACCTGAGTTCAAATCTGGTCTCAGACACTTAATACTTCCTAGCTGTGTGACCCTGGACAAGTTACTTAACCCCAGTTGCCTCAATAAAAAAAAAAAAACAAAAACAAAAAATAAAATTCAGTTCAATTCAAAAAAATTAGTATGTGCTAGCCTGGAAATGTCACAAAATTTAGATAAGACACAGTCCTTGATCCCACTGGAGCTTAAGATCTGGCAAGTTAATAACACATAGGCACAGATAACTATTATACAATAAAAGATGCATCATGTTGTAATGAGAAAAAAGCTAGTCTTAAGAGTCAGGAAGACCAAGGTTAAAATTCTGCCCCTGACACATATTCTTTGACCTTGGATGATAACTTAACTTCTCAGTGCCCTAAGCACCTCTCTTTAGAATAAGTTAGAGAGCAGGCAAAGAGGAAATAACTCACTTCCAATACCTTACATGGGTCCAATAAGAAACCAAACATGGCAATATAGTAGAAATGGGGTAGAATAGGGAGGATGGGAGAGATGATATGGAATTAGGATAAGCAGGCTTTGGTGGCTGATTAGATATAAAAGGTGTGAAGAAGAGTCAAAAATTTCAGCAAGAAAGCATTTCTTAACAAAATTTTTAAATAATTACGACAAAAACCTTTGCCCTTCCCAAAAGGCAAAACTTTTTAGTCAGTAAATGCAGATCAAGAAGTCACAAGAGTATTTTTAAGTTATCAGGGGAAAGCACATAGCACATAAAAGAACTGATGGTCTTGAGTGAGAGGGTAGGGGAAAATTATAGGAAGAAAGAGCTGATAACATGTCTTGATAGACACACAAAGCATAATATAAAGTAAGTACTTCTCTTTATTGAGGAAGATCACTTTGGATTTGCACAGGATTTACAAGAGTGGGAGTTAGTTCTGGCCAAAGTCTTGGGTCAATCTTACTCAAAGTTTTGTAATCAAGCAACACTGTGATTGAATTACTATCAGATTGACCAGATCACTGAAATTGATGAAAAGCCCAGGGTTTGTGGATTTCTCCTGCTCTGGAAGAGCATAAGGTGCTACATAACTGGAATAGCAGTCCATAGAACCTGTGGATCAGAGATTTAATGATGATGCTGGAGTTAGTTTATACCAGTCTATAAAAGTCAGTTGTTAAAATTTTACTGTGATAATTTACATCTTGGAAATTGTCAAGTGATACAAATCAGGGCTTAATTTATGTTTGATTGACCTTCTAATCTTAAGAAAATTCTGGAAAAAATGTGAATAATGCAAATTAAACTTAAAAGTGTGCCATGTATACATTTTCCCCCTAGAATGCTAATTGTTAAATATTATCAGGACAACCCTAGATGTAATTCACATAAATAAAAAGACTTTGGAGTTCTCAGTAATTTTTAAGAGTATAAAGGATTGTGTGACCAAGTTTGAGAATCACTGTCCTACATCCTACTAGCCAAGAGGACTACTTTTAGTGTGAATGAGATAGGAAAACAAGGATTTTCCTTTCAACAGCACCAATGAAGTATATGTATCATGGAAACTCTTTGGAATGGGTCCATACTTGTAATTTCACTAGTACAGGGAACTACAGATAATGAAATTCCTTTAATTAGATTAAATTCAGATTAAAATGTACCATGCAACAGTCATCAAGATTCACACAGAGCACTGAGACATTAAGAGATTGGCCCACAGCCACACAGTGTGTATCAGAAGCAAGCTTCTGATTAACTCTCAGAAACACTTTAAACATTACGAAGAGACTTTCAGAGATGGACTTCATCTTGCACAGGCAGCTAATTTAAGTGTATTACAGAAGGAAGAATTAAGTGTTCAAAGCCTTAGATTTAGGTTCATAGGATGTTACATTTAGAGATTGAAGTTACCTTAAAGTTCATTGAGTTTAACCATTCATTTTATATAGGAGGAAAACCACGAAAGATTAAGTGATTTTCCCAGAGTCATACAGCTATTAAGTGCCTAATTTGAACCATGTTTTCCTGACCCCAAATTAATATCTTATTCACTATATCACAGCTGAAAATAATGTCTTGTATCATCTGTATGAACTAGAAACCAACTAACTCTAAGGGAAGATACAGTATGAATCCATTAAAAATCTGTCCTGAAATGTGAGAAGACATACTAGGAGCTAACATTCATAACAAGGCTTTAGCTGCATCATCGTAGATATCCATCATATGAAGTGTCTTACATGGTGGAGAGATCATGTTGGAATTTTATGATACCTGATAAGCAAAAAACATATGCTTCCAATGTGGAAAATGGATTTAGAGAGACTCTTAGCCATTTGTATGAAGCTATCCTATTCAAGGTTATGAGGCTTACAAAGCAGTTGTGTACCCAGGCCACACATTGTTAAACGTTTCATGAACAGTCGTTGACATGTTCCTTGCTTCTCTTAGGAATGTGTGACTAAGAGTTTAATGAGTGAGCAACAAACTGGCTAATGAAATAACCTTTGCCAACTTCCTGTTATACAAGGAATGTCCCTTTGCTGTCTTAATTTGCAAGGCTAGTTACCATGATTTTTAAAAATCCTATTTTGAAATGCTAAATACTTAGGGAGAAAGAACAGATTTATTTTTGTACAAGGTACAAGCTCATTAGGGACAAATATATCTCTAAGAATAGCAGAGAAAGCACTGCACTAATAGGCCTGACCCCTAATTTAATTTCATATGTAGGTTAAGAACACATTTTTACTCAAGGATGTTATACTATACAGGATGATGTTCTGAGGTCACTGCTTGAATTGATGCCAATTTGAAAAGGAGATTTCCATTTTTAAATATTTGGTTCAATTCAGGTAAATCGAGCATTTGCTTCTTTCATAGACTATCTTGGAGAATATATATATATATATATATATGTATATATATATATATATACATCTTTACATGTGTCTTGCTGATCTTTTATTAGGAAAGATAAACATTATTACATGCTTAAAATTAGGTTAGAGGTCCATGATTATGATACACTGCATATATCTCCTATCTCTTCCAATGTTTTGATCAGTTGTGCTGATTTTTTTCCTCTTTTTTCCTTTCAAAATATTGTTATTTGGAATACCTTTGGGAGGAGGAGGCTCTGGGAGAAATTCTGGTAGTGTACAAACAAAAGATATCAATAAAAATATACTTTTAAATTATATAAAAGTTTCTCTATAAATATTAAGGTTGATTTGTAAAATGAGTGCTGCAGTAGAGCCAATAAAAATCATTATGGTTGTTGTGGAATAGTGACTAATGAAGCAAAAAGGGATGTAGGCATTAACCATGATAACCATGTAAGTTATTATCAGGTATAAGAAAAAGTATCATCACAGGGATTGGTCTTGGCTAGATGACTTTCTATTCAGTAACTAGTTGACCTCTTCAAGTTATAGCTAACTTAAGATAACTGAAGTTGTACACTGATAAATATTTAATTCCAAAGTTTAAAAGATTAGAAGCATTACTTAATCAAATAGGACTGCTCTGGGAAAGTAGTTAGAGAGGTGATGGATAAGATTTTAAGATCAGTTGAAAAAACAAACAAATCTCTGGGAACAAAGGCTTATTTTCACTTTTAAACCTTTGACACTAATCATTGATCCACCTGAACCAAAGAGTATCCAGAGGTGTTAAGCTAAAGACTCTCCTACAGTTGGCTTCCAAGTAAAACAGGAAATAACTGACATTCCTCCTAATGAGGAATTTGGGAATTTGGAATGGTAACCACATCAAACACACAGAAGGTGAGTAATAAAAATCCATGGAGGATGGAGAAAGGAGTGGTGTCTAGTCCAAAACATTCCTCTCAATCTGTACTGTCCTTGGGTCTCATACAATCTAAACCAAAAGTTGTCAGTCTTTCCCTGCATTTGATATATTTTTTTCAATGTTATAATTTAGTATTAAAATGGCCCAAATATCAACATGCTCAACTGAAAAACACAAATATGATAATTGTTCACATAACAGGGCTTCCTGAATGATATAATGAATAACATTGTATCTGAAGAAAGAGTCCTGAGTTCTAGATTCAGACACTTAGTTGCCCTATTACTCTGGGCAAATCATTTAGCCTTTCTTAGCCTCAGTCTTCCCATCTGTAAGATGATGATATGATATGATATGATATATGATTAATATAATATAATATCACTTTCCTTAAAGAATTGCTATGAGGATGAAATGGGATAACATATGTAAAGAAATCTGCAAATTTTAAAGTGCTATATAAATATTACTTACTATTTTTTTAAATGATCTAAAGGAAAATACCAAAAATAATTGACATTTCTCTGGACTTACATTTTTAAAGATTAATAACATTTCTTAAGATCTCAAGCATTTCTTAATGTGGAACATAGACACAAATAAAAAGCAGAGTTTGAAAAACTAACCAAGGATGAAAGCCAAGACTGCATTAGTGTAATTTGTGCATCATTCAAGAATGATTGCTGTCACATCATATCAAGAGATTAGCTGCAGTGCAGACACTAATGACTGGAAATATACAAGACAGTCACATATTAGTAAAAACCTAATCTCCAATTAAGACTTTTTTTCCCCTGAATATTTTGGTCCAGATAAAGATTGGCTTTGGGCTGTTGTCTTTTCTACCTTTGGTCATATTTGATCACCACTCAGGGTTAAGCCCAGCATGCCAGGTCACCATGGAACAGCTTGACTTCCAGCTTTGTTCAGCACTTTCTTTATTATTAGGCTACATCTGAATTCAGGCAGAAGCACTCACTCTGACTAAATCATTAGCAGTGTACTTAAAAGTTAGCCTGCCCACATTTGGGGTTCAAATTTCTCTCCTTTTTCTTGTCCCCTCCCTCCCTCTTCTCCTTTATTTGTTTCTTCCTTCCTTCCTTCCTTCCTTCCTTCCTTCCTTCCTTCCTTCCTTCCTTCCTTCCTTCCTTCCTTCCTTCCTTCCTTCCTTCCTTTAAAATCTTGGTGTAGCTGATGAGAGAGAAGATATAAAGGACAGAGATGATTTTTCACAAACTAGAAATCCACTTTGGTCACTTTAATGTTTTCTTTGTTTTCTATGTACCCTGTACTTTCCACACTAGATAATTTAGAGAGAAAGGAAACTTAAAAGATAATTTAATTCAATCCACATTTTATATGCAAAAATGAGGATTGATTGAATCAATTGCCCTCAACTCTTTATCTCTACCACCTTCTATCCCAATCAGATAAGAATGTTTCATTAGAATCAGAAGTGTAAGCTAGGTATGAAAGAAGCCTGTATACTTCTGATGAATTAATCCTTCAAAGGTACTTTAACTAAGTATGATAGGAAGTTTGTTTGAATTGGTTGAAGGATACTCTGTGAGGCTTGGTTGAAGGCACTCTGTGAGGCTTGCATGAAACTACTGAGAGATAGTTTAGAATCAAGAATTTGACTTTCTGACAGCTTAGTGGCAGAAGCAGCTCCTGAGAATGAATAACATGGGGTAAAAAGGAGACTTTCAGTTTCTCTTAATCTTTTTCTTCCTCCTTCATAATTTGGATTAAGGAGGACCTGGCAAATTCCAGAGGGCTATTTATTGGCATCTTAGAAGTGTCCCTTCGACAGCATCAGTAAGAAGCATTGTCTGCTTGGGTACCAAAGGCCAACTAGACACATTGAAGAAAGAAAGATTCAAGATTCTACAAGTAGCCCAGAAGACAAGAAGACCATACCTAAGTAGAACATTTTGAGTACTAAAGCAAAAGGATTTCTAGGAGATATTAGTTATGGGCATTGCCATATGTAACCTAATCTTAACTCACTTTCCCTTGAATTATTTTCATTATTGTGGGAAAAGTATCAAAGACTTTTGGGGAACTTGCTTTGTACTCACTGTTCTTACTATACCATTCAAGTAAATGACTCTTTCTGAAAGCTAATTAGGGCATCCAGATGGCACAATGGATAGAGCACCTGCAGTTAGAGAGAATCATGTTCCTGAGTTCAAATTTGGCTTCAGATACTTATTAGCTATGTTGGCTTAATCATTGGCAAGTCACTTAATGCTCTTTATCTCAGTTTTGTCATTTGGAAAATGAGTTGGAGAAGGAAATGACAAATCACACTAGTATCTTTGCCAAGAAAACCCCAAAAGAGGATCAGAGAAAACAGAGTCAGAAAAAAACTGAAAACAACTTAACAGCAACAACAAAATAACAATGAATTAACAGTTCCATTTGCCCAAAGTCACACAGTACCTCAGTTGGGATTCAAGCTACTATCCACATTGCTTTTTGTAAAGTACTCTGAGGAGGCAAAAAATCACAAAAAGACTTTGGTTTAGTTTTATTTTGGGCCCAGATTTGGGATTACAAGATTATAGGTAACTCCAGATGCAGAAACTCCATCCCCATGCATAAATCTTCAATTTCTAGTCTGAGAGAATTGGTTGGGGCATTGAAATGTTAAGTGACTGGCTCAGGGTCAATGCGTTCAAAGATGGGCTTAAAACTAGATCTTCTTGAATTGAAGTCTATTCTTTGGCTACATTACCAAACCACTACTCATCCAAGTGGTTGAGATAATTTTTTTTCTTTCGTTTTTCTGATCTCTGTGTGAATTTATTTCCTTACACTCATGGATTTGTTACATCCCTGTGTTGTTCCTTCCTTACCTGTTGCATCCTCCGCAGCATATCCTTCTTCTGCTGCTCCCAATCCTCACGCTCTTTGTCTAAGCGGTCCATAAGTTCCACTTTTTCCCTTTTCCAGTTTTTCTCATTGTGATGGACTTGCCAGCGTAGCTCCATTACCAAGCCATGACTCTCTGCAAGTAGTTTCTTGAGTTCTTCTCTCTCCCTCCTAAAAGCTCCCTTTAAATCAAAGGATGGAGACACTTCTCCAGGATTTCTCTCAGAATTCTTTCCTTCCAGCTGTCAAAAAAAGATAAAGTGATAGTTATCCAATCAAACTTGCCATTTATATTTCTTGTACAATGCCAATTTGTGTACCCAACTAGTTCAGTGTCTGTTTCTGTTCCCAAAGATTTGTGTCCTCAATACTGTTAATTATATATTTGTCCAAACTAAGTTTAATAAAAATAACTTTTGTGTTTTGAGGTTTTTAAACAATTTTATAAAAATTGCCCAATTTGGTCCTCAAATAGCTGTGAGATTAGTACTACAGCTATTCTTATCTCCATTTTATAGGTGAAGAAACTGATAGTCATAAAAGATATGCCCAAGATCATATAGACAGTATCAGAGATGGGATTTTAACTCAGTTCTTTCCTAACTTAAATCCCAGGTTCTTTTACCACAGCATATTTGGGTGTGGTAAATGGGTTGTTTGTTGTTCAGTTATTTCAGTCATGTTTGACACTTCATGACCTTATTTGGGGTTTTCTTGGCAAAGATACTGGAATGGTTTGCCATTTGCTCCTCCAGTTTATTTTTACAGATGAGGAAACTGAGGAAAACATGATGAAGTGACTTGTCTGGAGTCACACTGCTAATGATTTGTCTGAGGTTTGATTTAAATTCAGATCCTCTTGACTCCAGGCCACCTAGCTGCCCCAGGTATAGCAGGCTTAAGTTTGAGATGCCTAGTATTAAGGCTCTTGGAGCCTGGGCCATTTTGTGATAAAGGAAGAAAATATACATTCATTTATACAACTATAGGATATAGTGCTAGAATCTTTTCATTTTACAGATAATGAGGTTCCAAATGATAAAATGATTTTTCCATGTCATAAAGATAGCAGAGCAGGACTCTGAACCCAGGTTTCCTGACTCTTACCATATCATTTTACTGCCCCTCAAAGACCATCACATCACTGACAACCTATTTAGACTCAAGATTTGAATTTTATAAGAAATATTTTTTTTGAGCAATTAGCCACATTAGCTTAGAGCCAGTTTCTCAGTTGACTAGAGAGAGGACTCTTTGGGAGCCTAGAGTTCAGGGATAATGTCCAGATAGATTTACATTATTCATCATTATTCTTTTCCTAATGGGAACCATAACCATGGGGGAAAATGTCAGGTAAGATACTGATGATTGAAGGGAGAAGATAGAAGACCAAGAACAGGGTAACAAATTTTTTTTGTTTTGTTTTGTTTTAATTTTTAATTAATTAATTAGGTTTTTTTCAGGGTATCAAGTTTTAACTAAATATAAAAATGTTGAAGTAAAAATGGAAAGAGATCAAATCAGGAACAGAAAGGGGAGGGATAAAAACACTATCACAAGTCAGAAGCCAACTCCTTTGCCAGTCATGCTCTTGACATTTTCCCTACTGATATACTCTTCAGGCTATACTCTCAGAATAATGAGCTAGGTGACTTAATTCACTGGCATTGGAACCATCACTCTAATATATTATCTGGTGATTGAGTGAGAACAAATTATCATCACTATATCTCACTATATCTAAATAGTTCATACTTCATATCCCTTAAAGTTGAACTTCTCAGGTGTCTTCTTGCCATCTAGAATGCTTCTGTATATTCTGCCTTTCCCACAACTACTCTTTCCCCTTTTGTTCTGGAGATCATATTCAAATTAATTCTACTATTAGTAGCTAGTATCTATAATGCTTATTATGTACCAGGACTGTGATAAGTATTTAAATAACTACTGCTTCTGGAAAGATCAGATCCATAAACTTCCCAATGGAACCATTCAACATTCTTGTGATACCTTGTATCAAAACACCCTTCCCCAAAATGTGTTATTCTCCTTTAAATAGACTGTAATTTTCTAGAGGGCAAGGACTATTTAACTGTTGTATCTGTATCACTTAGTATTGTGCTCAACAAATAGTAAATACTTGATAAATGCTTTTCCTTCATGTATTCAGACATTAGGAAATGTGTAAAATACCAATCCAAATTTTTCTTGACAGCCCTTATAATATATCATATTATAAGTTCCTTTTGGAGGTAATAACTCATTTGTAGACTCCTGCCATCATAATGACCTAAATTCTCTACTTTTTTTCATCCCTCTTCTTTGAACTTTAGTTTAGTGGGCAAACTATTCATCATTCATTCACATATCCTTCAGATAACTATACAAATGTTGCTACTCATCCTCTCTGGTCTTTCTTTCCCTTTATGTCCCCTTTAACTTCTTCCATGACTGATCTCAATTGGGATATCTTACAGATAAGTAATATATTAAGGTTAAATGCTTTGCTCCAGGTTACTTGATAAACCAATAATGGTACTAGAAATGGGGAAATGAACCCAGATCTTCTTACTATTAGTTGGTCATTTTATCTTAAAATCGAGCCATTTCACAAATCAAATTCCACGGTTTGCTTAATAGTAAAGAATATGACATTGATTTCCAGTTCCTGGAAAGGTGGAGAGGAAATCTCAAGAAGTTACTTAATTGAATTTTCTTTACAGAAGCTATGATATTTTTGAGTCTCCTGGGAAGAAAACCATAAAATCTTCCTTGGTGTTGTATTTTATGGCTGTAATGTTCTGCTTGACATATCATTCTTTTTCATTCTCTTCTCAAAAGAGATAGAAAGGCTCTGATTGTAAGTTTCTCTGTAATTGTCCCCTCCTTTTTTTTTCTAATAGCAACTTAACCATTAGCCATCATTCTTACACAAGCTGATTGTGTGACCTGGGGCAAACCACTTAATGTCTCAGTGACACAGGCAACAAAGACAATAAATTGCAGATGAACTGCTGAATTTTATGGTAGAAATTATTTCTTCATGGATGAAATCACAGATCTCTACATGAAGGTGAGAAGACAGGAGAGAAGAAGAAAGAGTATGAAAGGAGAGGGGAGGGGAGGAAAGAATAGGAGAGAAGGAAAGGAGGGAGGAAAGAGAAGAAAAAAGGAAGAGAGAGAAGACAATATGAGAAAAGAAGAGGGGAAAGGAGAAGAGAGAAAAAAGGTGAAAGGAAAGAAGGGAAGAATAGGGAGGGGGGAAAGAACGAGGGAGAGGAGAGGGAAAAAAAGGAGAGAGGAGGAGAGAAGAGAAAAAGCCAAGAGAGGGGAGGGAAGAAGAGAAGGGTTAAAATAGTACCTGAATTAAACACAGAGGATTTAGAGTTGGCAGACAACTTGGAAAAATTCCTTCACAACCAATATAAAACAGAGGAGACATCATCATGGGAGAAGAATGTCTATACAGACAAGGAAAGCTGGGGAATTGTGACCTGCTTTGGAAGCCTGGGCAGCCTGTGCACATACTATTGTATATACCTGTTCCAAGCGGCTTTTCAGCTCTGCCCACTCCACCTCCCAGGCAGCCTTGTCCTTGGCATATTGTTGTTGCAATCCAAGGCGATCCCGTTCATCTTCCCTCATCTCCGAGTGGAAATCATCCAGCAAAGTCTTAAGGGAATTTATGAGATTCCGGTTTTCCACTGCCTGTAGGAACATGAATCAAATCTCCATTATTTACTTTTTCTTAGCAATCTTTAGACAAGGAAGGGAGAGACAGAATCATTCAATTTAGTTCAAAAGTGACAGGTAGAATAAAAGTTTATATAATTCTTCCTTCTGTGATATGGTAAGAGTCATGTGTTATTTGACATGTTATGTGTTATATGTCTCAATCTGGACAAGGGATGTATGAGGATCCATTTTGAAAGAGGGAAGTTATAAGAAAGGATTGTAAACTGTTAGTGAGAAAGTCCAACTGAGTTAGGGAGTTTTGAGTTACCCAAAGCTCCCAGAACCATAAGGAAAGAAGAGAAGTGTTTTAAGTCAGATCTCTTTGCTGAAAAGGTTGGATGACAATGGTAGGAGGTTACCGTTAGTAGTTTTCTAAAACTGCCAAAACATGGAATCAATGTGAAAATCTTGAGAGAATATAGACAGGGTTGATGCAAAGGAATATGAAAAGGACTATAACATTGAGGAAGAAGTCATTCCAAGTTTTTGGAGAAGTTGGGCTGTCATGAGAGCAGTCATCCTAAATGAAGGAGAAAGCCCTGAAATGTGTACTGTGGGGTAGACACATGTATAGACCAAGACTGCCATATCCAGATGGCTCCTAAATAGCCCTTGTAGTTATATTATGCAGGGTCAGTATACTTTCTTAGATGATAAGTAAGTTTATGAGGTCTAGCACTGGGTTAAATTTTAGCATGTAAGGGCAATACACCTTTTTTAAGGAAAGGAATAAGATCTTTGATTTCATATAGGGAACTCCTAGTCAAGGAAATGATCTCTGCCAAAACAAAACCTTTTCTTCAATTTGTAGAATTCTAATTTCAATTTCAGTGCCTAGAGCACTGAAGAAATTTGCCCAGCAAATAGCATCACAACATTGGTACCCATTCCACAGACATAGACTACAAAGCTTCTATACATTCTTAGATGAAATATGAAGTACATGAATAGTGAACTTTAGTCAAATGAGGCAACAAAGTGGTACAGTGGATAGAGTGCAAGACCTAGAAGCAAGTTACTTGGCTGCTTTCTGCCTCAGTTTCCTCATCTGTAAAATGGAGACAATAATGGAACCTATGTCCCAGGGTTATTGAAAGGATAATATTAGATATTAATGATAAAGTGCTCTGCAAACCTTAAAGCACCACATAAATGTTAATTATTATAATGGTTCTTTAGCAAGGGTAAGTACTGCTTGGTGTGGTGCTTTAATATACTTACACACATTGGGCATAGGCAATCAACTTAAATGCACTGCCTTCTGACTAATATTAATCATCACATTAATCATAGCACAAAACAAGTGCTCAATGGAGCCCCAGTGTAGGCTATAATGGGAACAAAAAAATTACCTCTTCCCTCCAAGAGGGATTAGTTATTATTAGTCATGATTTGGTCTGGAAGAAAATCACAGTGCAAAATGTATGCTTATTTTGTGTTGTTAGACTCAAGAGAAAGAATGATCTTCAGGTTTTCATGTTCTCTCTCTTCCAGATTTGCTCCAAGTCCTTAGTAAAGCCACAAATCTATTCTCCAGTCTCTCTTTTTTCCATTTCTCCCAATATGGAGGATAATGATATGAACCACCTGATAGGAAAACCAAATGAGTAAAATCAATTCAGTCTCAGACCTCTTCTGCCTGACATTTATTGGACTACAATATACATGCTCTGTATTGATGGTGATATCTCTGAGAAAACTCTACATGCTATTAGAATTTTATTATAATTTGGATTAAAAAAAACCTTCTCAAGAGAAGCAGCATGGTGGCACATTGATTGGATAGGGTACATTAGAATCTGGAAGGTCTGGGTTCCAATACTGTCTTGGATACATACTTAACTTCTTGGTACTGTAGGTAACTTTCTATTATAAGAAGAATTGCCCATCTGTCTTGGTAAAAGGAATTTTCACATCAAGAAAATCTACACCAATGACAGCCCAGATCAAAAAGATTAAACAATTCATATCAAGAAGTGAATCCAACTTAAAATCTCCTAATGCTACAAGTTTCTTTTTTATTTCATAGCTTTCTTAAGGTCCTACAACTATTTCAGACTATGTCTTCATGGATTTTTTCAAGGACAAAATCAGTTCCAATGTCTCTCTTTTGTCTCTTCACAGATCAAAAGCTGACATGCCTTTCAGCAAAGAAATGAATAAAACTGTTTCAACTATTTTGACCAACTCAAAAAAGAGTCCTTGGAATTTTATCCTTTCCTGTGAGTCATTTCTTCTGAGTAGAGCTCGGAGCAATTACAATGTTGGCACTCTCAACTTAATTCATAGTAGTGCTAAACTATCTTACCAGTCCCAGAGGGCTTTATCTATCTATCTATCTATTTTGCTGAGGCAATTGGGGTTAAGTGACTTGCCCAGAGTCACATAGCTAGGAAGTGTTAAGTGCCTCAGGCTAGATTTGAACTCAGGTCCTCCTGACTTAGGGCTAGTGCTCTATCCACTTCACCAACTACCTGCCCCCTCTTTTTAGGCTTCAAATTTTGTTTTATTGAACCAGGAGCAATCTTTACAACATAATAAAGTGCAAAATTATTTCAGAAAAATACCTTTTCTCCGAAGTAGTAGTTTCTAGATTGGGTGATAATAGGTATAATGATCAAGTTGTGATTCTCAGCTTTGCTTTGGGCTGCACATTGTCAGTAACTTAGGTTTGTGCTGTATTTCTCCATTTATTAAAAAGGAATAATATCTTTCTGACAGGGCTGGTGATTAATTAGTTTTATATAAAGTAGAGCACTGGAATTCTTTAATCATGGATGCTATGATTTTTTTAATTATTACTGTAAAATAGTTTCTGAAGGCACTGAAAATTTGATATCACTAACACACAAATATATTTTCTTAAGTAGAAAATGGTCAACATATTTCATACACTATTGGTACCTAATAAAAGAATTTTATACATGTTATACAAGGTGAACAGAATCACATCTGGCTACTGAAATATGTAATAAATATTATGTGCTTTAAGAAATAAAGTGGATGAGAAGATATCTAATGAATTGATATTTCTGTGTTGCAAATGGGAGCTAATCATCAATATCATTCTTGCCTAAAAACCTCAATTTTTTATTAGTAAAGTAGGAGGCAAGGTTCTTAGCTGAGAAGCTGGGATGATGGAGAACCATGAGAGGATTGAAAAAGCTTAAATTTTTTTGGAAAAGCCACTGTGATGAGTAGGATAGTACGTCAATTAGAGAAGCATAAAAGCTTTGATACATAAAAGCCTTGCTACAAATTTGTAGTGGACTCAGTCAGCATGATTTGTAATTTTCTCCATGTTCTTTTAGTAGCACATGAATGGGAACAAAGTGGGAACAATGAAAGACTGATGCTTGTTGTCAGGTTAAGATTGGAGAAAGGTACTTGAGTAAGAGGACTGTGAGAAACACTTTAAGCAACCCTCCATATATTCTGCCTCTTAATAATTGCAGGGTTGAACAAAATTAACTCTGAAGCTACCTATTTCAAGGAATCTTGTATGATTTTGACATCTCATAGGAATCACCTTGTTGTAAGAGAACCTTTAAAGTGGTCTTTAAGGTGGTAGCTGTACCAAATCAAATGCTTTTTTATAGTCAATAAAAATAAACACAGTAAAAAACAAAACAAAACAAAGATCTTTCCTGTCTAAAGATAAGATTTATCAAATATTTATAATACATGTGACCAGATCTTCACTAAATAGTCAAACTGGCATTATGTAATTTGGTTATAATGCAATTAACAATTTGGGAGTTGACTTAAGGCCACAATAGATATATAGCCCTATTGTTAGCTACAGATTCATCAAAAGGCAACCACAAAATACAGGTTATGTGATATTTTTCTAACTCAGTTTGGTTTAGCAAATGTATTTTTGAGCATGCAGAGTAAAGGTGGTTTGCATCTATTTTCTATTTGATGTAAAACAGGGGTAGGGAAGCTAATGTTTTGTCCAAGCTAATCCAAGACAATCTCCTGCAGTGTTCATTAAAAATATCTGCTCTATTGGCAGGGGAGCTGAGACGTGATTAGTTGCCATGGCTCAGCTCCTTAAGTGAGATTAGCTAGAAGTGCAGCCTTAGAACACCATATAACATCTATTAAGAATGAACATTTTACTGTCTTTACCATCGCTGCCACCTTAATTGAGATGAATCACAGAAAGAATTATTACTTCCTTAGATTTATTTTCTTTGTAGACTCTTCAGCAGCAAAAGAGACGCCGTGAAGGCTGAATCTGAGAATCTAATATCTGATGGAGGTTTCCTGAGGGGGCATATTCAATGTACAAGTTGGCATATGAAGGAATACACTTATAAGTTCATCACCCTAATATACTATTTTAGTATTTTTCTGACTGAGAGTTTCCTGAAGGAAACAGATGAAAATTCATTAAAAACAGAATTAGAGGCACTAAATAATGAAAATAAACATTGATCCACCAGTCCAATAAGCAACAAGAAATCAGGGCAAGACTGATGTAAACTAGAAATACATCATCATAAGGTCTTTAAACAAAAATAAAAACTTATAGAGGAAAATAAGTTTTTATTTTTGTTTAAAACCTTATGATGTATTTCCAAGAATTTAACAATGTTATATTGAGGGAAGGGGACAGGATCACTTTAATGTTAGAAATGTATCTTGAAAGAAAGTCTGTAAAGCTACTGAGAAGTTACAGTACTATATGATGAGGAAACATAAACACCATGTTCAAATTAGGAAAATTTAGGCTAGCTTCAAGGGACAAAGAGTTAAGTTTATGGACAGCAGACAAGTGGTGAAACTCTTTTCAATTGGAAAAAGGCAAGCACAAGGATTTGTAATGCTGATGTCAAAATGCATTGGTTTTAATTTTAAAATTAGCTCTAATTATAGTTTTTTTCTTCTTTAAGCTTCCATTAGATCACATAGAGCAGAAAGGGACTTAACTTGGAAAAAGATAAGGAGACATTGTAGAGTCAGATAACAAAAATACTGAGTAACAACCAACTCAAAGATTCTTTCTCATTCTCTCTCTAAAGGAAATAAAGTCTAAAGGAAAGGCATAAGGAATTTGATGTGTGGTGAAATAGCTGAAAGTTCAAGAACTATAGACAAACTTTGGACAAACCAAGAAAAGATCAGAGTGGATTAGATAAGTAAACTCCTGTTTGGAAATATATTTGGGATTAGTCTAAACAATCATAAAGGTAAGGGAGAAATGTGTCTAATTGCACCACGGATATTTGTATTTCTTGAAATCCTGTGCAAAATTGTCATTACAATGAAGGGACTGAGGAAAACCAGAACCCAGGACTTCTAGAAAACATACTATTTCCTTGCCATGTGTTGAGGCAGGGAAACCAATTGTGACACTGGCTGGAGAGAACAGCTTCATTTATTTTTTATTTATTTATTTTTGCTGAGGCAATTGAGGTTAAGTGACTTGCCCAGGGTCAAACAGCTAGGGAATGTTAAGTGTCTGAGACCACATTTGAACTCAGGTCTTCCTGATTTCAGGGCTGGTGCTCTATCCACTGCACCACCTAGCTGCCCCGAACAGCTTCATTTATAAAACTTTACAAAGAACCATAATATTTGATTATAAGCATTATTATACCTCACACAATAGTAAAAAAAAATTGTTGAGAAGCAAAAAAGCTTACAGAGAGCTTGACACAAGATCCCAGATAAACCAAATCATCTGAAAAGCTTTTAAGAATGAGTTAGAAGTACAACAAAAAGATATGATATGAAATAGCTCTCTAACATTTTCATGGAAATCTGTTCTCATCATTGACAATAATGAAAACATTATCCTTTGTCTTTATCACTTTAGTTCCTGAAGTGTAAGGAGATAGCAAAAGTAGTTAAGAAGATACAGTCAGGAAGAAGGGATGAAATGAATGACTAAAGAGAATTTATTAAATGCTTAATAATGATGATGATGATAAGAATAATGATAACTTTAAAGTCTGCAAAGCATTTACAACCATCATCTGATTTTATCCTCCTTAGAAGTTCCATTATTACCCATATTTTACAAAGTGAAAAAACTGAGGCTGCCATAGTCAAAATGACATGCCCAGGGTCACACAGTAACCTTTATTTACTGCACAGAATGACAGCCTACATACCAAACACTAAGTACTGGGCATGCAAACATAAAAATGAGCCTTTGGAATTAGCCAAATACACACATGAGAAATCTGTACTAAGAAGGACAAGTGATCCAATTTTTAAAATGTTCAGGATCAGTTTTCAGAGAAAGATTGAAAGAAGGATTGATTAAAGGAATGAAAAAAATCACATATAGTACCATTAGTAATAAAAGGCAATCAAGGGGACATTAATGATTATAAACCCACATCCTTATAAAATCTCTAAAAATTATCTTTATGTAAATTTATGATTCCCTTGATGAAAGCATGGAAAGTTGTCAGGGTTATCACAGATGGTTTTCTTTAGGCAACCATATTTTTTATTGTTATAAACTGACTGAAAGGAATAAAGAACAGACATTTATACTCAAAAAACAAAGTGGATGAAGAACATAGGCCAGCTAAGTTTATGATGCAGGTAGATAGCCAAATGAGTTAATTCATCAGCATATATATCTTAGACTGCTACAAAGGATAATCAGTTCAGCCTGGAATTGAACAAGAAGAAGAAATAGGGCAGCATCACATCTGGGGTCCTTTCATTGAATCTTGAATTGTATTAGTATTGTTAAGTATCCAAGCTGCTTATTGCCCCCTATCCCCCCCCCAAGGTTACTAACATTATTCCATTTAATTTAAATTGCAGGTAACTCAAACAATAGTGAAAAATGCATGGTGGTTGTAAGTAAGCTATTGTTGTTAAGTTATGTCCAAATCTCCATGATCCCATTTGAGATTTTCTTGGCAAAGATATTGAAGTAGTTTGCCATTTCCTTCTCCAACTCATTTTACAGATGAGGAAACTGAGGCAAACAGGGTAAAGTGACTTGCCTAAGGTTACACAGCTGGTAAGTGTACATTGCTCTATCTGCTGTATCATCCATCTACCTGAATAAGTTATAGGATAATAATTACTTGAATAAAAGAAGTGGATTGAAAAGTATTGCCAAGGATGTGTATGATCAGAAAAGTAAGTCAGTCATGTAGCAGGAGGTAGCTTAAGTATTATACTGGCACTGGCGTTCACAAAATGTTAAAAGAACCAAAAGTCTTTAACACAGGACAGATCCTCTGTAAAGGATTTTGAATGGCTGGGATCTACACAAAATGAGAAGGTATGCATGACTAGCTATGTGCACTAGTGGAGGAATTATACATCCTGCTGTCATTATGAAAAAAAGGAAACTTTCTATTAAAGCTACATAGAAATAGTATCTTTAAAGGTTAAAAAATATAAAAAGTGGATTTTTTAAAATAAAGGATTATAGAGACTGCAAGGTATAGTGTAAAGGATAGTAGGTAAGTAGTTAAGAAACAGGGTCAGTTCTTGGTGCCTATACTTAAGAACATCTTGGAGCCTCAATTTACTTGTCTATAAAATTAGAATAGCATTTATTGAACTATCTATCTCATAGCATTGCTATGGGAAAAATGCTATTTAAAATATTATGTTATTATTGAGACATAAAACAATGTTGACCAGAAAAGCACAGTATTCTCTCTCAATTAGTTAAGCATATCTACAGGACTATGGACATCTAGGTGGCACAGTGCTCAAAGTGCCAGGCCTGGAGTCATTCTAGGAAGACACCTTCCTGAGTTCAAATCTGGCCTCAGATACTTACTAGCTATGTGACCCTGGGCAAATTACCTAACCCTTTTTGCCTCAATTTCCTCATCTGTAAAACTGGCGGGAGAAGGAAATGGCAAACCGCTCCAGTTTCTTTGCCAAGGAAACCTCTTATGGAGTCACAAAGAATTAGATATGACTGAATAGCAGCAACAACTACAGGAAGTCTAGCCATTTAGACTACAAGATATTACTATTTACCTGGCCCTAGGGTTCCTAAATGTCAGAAACAATATTTCATAGAGGTGAATGAATGAGTGAGTGAATGGCCACACCTTTCAAGTAATGTCAAGTGCCAAATAGATTACTAAGAATTATATAATGCTTTTGACCCTCCTTTCTAATGGTTATGTTTTATGTGCATTTATAGCATTGGAGAAATTTGTCTATGCCTGCTTAAGACATATTTGGAATGAAAATGGACATTTATCAAGCAGTTCCTATGTGTTAAGCTCCAGCTTCTTCACAAAATTATGATTTATTATTAGTAGATGTTTAATCTGTATACTTACTTTATATACCTAAATGCCTGAGGTCATGTAAAAGTTTCATAGGCAAAAAGGAGTTGTGAATGCAAAAGGTTTAAGAAGCTTTGCAATGCATTGGAAAAATATTTATTAAACACTTATTATGTGCTAAGCAATCTCTTAAGCACTAAGCTATTTCTCCAAAGTATTGCAATGGGAAATAGTGGTGGGAAGCAGTGCTGAGATGGTACAGAGATATAGACTAATAGGATCACAAGATTAGGGATTGGGAGAAATCTTAGGGATCCACTGCTCCAAACATAACATTTTGTAGATGAGGAAACCAAGACCCAGAGACATAAAATAACTTGCCCCTGTCTATTGTACACAATAAGCAGAACTAGGTTTCATTTAACAAGAGGGTAAAATTTTTTTATATGTATTGATTATCAGAAACTACTTTCAAGTCTGCCTTAAGATAAATTGAATGATTGATAGATAGGACATGTATTATATGTTTACTGTGTTAGGTATACAGTAATCATGTGTAAAATGTGAAATTTCCAGCTCCAAAGACATGACAAATGCTGCCCTCTCTTATATCCAACTGTGAGAATTCCTAAGGTGAGACAAAAAGAAAGATCAAAGTCCAGATATCTTGGATACTCAATCCTATCTCACAGTTCTGCATATCATCTTGACTCCTGTTCCAGTTATTGCAATCAAAGAAGGACCAACCACATCTGTCCATGAGCTTTAAATGGTCTAATGAACACCAGTCTCTGCATAAATGTTCCCTGGCTAATAATAGTACTCATCTGAGCAAGAGACAAGTCTCATAGCTGAGAATGTTCTCATACAAACAGCTGTCACTTACAGTAGACTACATATATCTATTTCCCTCAGAGACACATTAATGATATCATGGACACATGAACAGCTAAACCAATCTCACCTCTGGTTTAGATGACACTACCATAAGCCTTAATTATTAAAATTAAAGTTGTTCTCAATGTATTCCACCCTGCTAAATACACTTGCATCTTCATCACACAATATGTGCAGGTACCCACATATGTGTGTCTATTCAGAGGAAAACAGATTGTTGGAGTCTAGGAGAAGGAAGGTAAAGGGGATATTAAACATGCTGTTGTGATGAAATTATCATTGCACCATTTTTTGTGTCTTTCTATTCCGTTTTTATGGCCATTGTGTGAAACCTAAGGTCTATTTTTCTATTTCTACTTACAAAACAGATCTGAATGTGCCCCAGAGGAACAATCATCATATTCTTAAATGCAGTAGGCTAATGCAATAGCAGTCATTAAAAAATCCTACTTGGGCTAATAAACTCATCATTCAGAAATCCTTATAATTCATCAGATCACAAAACAAGAAAGAAAAGAATTAGCAGACATTAAACATTAGCAGATATTAAATTACTTTTAGCAAATAGAGTAACATATCATTACCCAACTAGATCATTCCTGGAAAAATCATCTCCTGACCTAAAACCTCTTTATAGATATCAATATTGTGACATATTTTCTATTTTTTTGCATATCTCATTTAACCCTTTAAACCAAGTGTTTTATTTTTTGTGTCAAACAATTTTGGCATGAAACTCAACTAAATATTTATAGAAAACTGCTATTGTCTTGTAGAAAATGGATTTCTGAAGTGGGGGAGGAAAAAGCATTTAGGAGGCAAATAAGCCAAACAAAAATGTACTTCTTTATTGAGGCCAAGAATCTTGCCTTTCCCCCCACTCCTCAATTGGCAAGAAATCAAGTGTCTTATGGCTAACTCCTTACTCCCTTGACTTGAGGAGGTTCCCTGATGAGTGGGGGTTGGAGTTAGTAGCAGCTGTTACAGTGTCGTATACACAAGGAGTGCCCAGTAAATCTTGGAACTGTGGGGTTGGACTCAGGCCCAAGGTGACTACATCCATCAATATTCACCCAGCCAAGCCCAGCCAAGCCCAGTCCAGCCCAGCCCAGAACACAGAAATCTCTAGTCTCTAGATAAGTTGAAACTTTGTTGAGCCTATTGAGAAGCAAACTATGAAAGCAGAATTTTTTTTTAAAAAATCAAAAAACAAAAGACCTTATTAAAGGGTCAGTAAATACAATTTCATTTTGAATATCTGAGGTCTTCTAAATATTAGTTTCTATTCCAGGTTCCAGATACTATCAGAGGTGCAATCTAATGTTAGACTGATGTCTTATGTTTTTATAATGGTTGGCAGCATTGACAATTACTTTAAAATGATTAAATCACAAAATTATTTTAAAATTACAAAATTTAAATCACACTGTTCTTTATATTGGCTTTAATGAAAATAAACATCTCAAAGATTTGGTTTGGGGGCACAAATTTTTAGAGGATTCAAAGGAAAACCTGAAGTGTTTTTTACATATTTGGTAATATTTTTTCCTTCTGTGCCTTTTTTCCTGCTTAGTCAGGATCCCAGACAATAGTGCTGTTAATGCTAAGTCAGATGGTTATCAGATGCTGGGGATATGTATGTCTGGGACAAGTGTCATTTCCAAAAGTGAAATTCACACTCATCAGCTTGCCAAAATGACAGTTCTGTGTGATCTCCTGACTCTCCATCAGTAGCACATGTGCCCTAAATGATTTTTTTCCAGTAGCAGTGATAACTTTACACAGGGCAATTCATGCTCTTTATTCAGCTACCCTTGAGTTATAAGAGCACACATTTCTAAGACAGCTGTCTAGTTTTATGGAGGGAGTGTGTGTCTAGGGAAGCAAGGTCATTTTACTGGGATTCAATCCATGTACTTGGTCTTAAAGAACATGGAGGCAGCTAGATGGTGCAATAGAGAGAGAGGCAGGAAGGTTTGAGTTCAATCTGGCTTCAGTTCTTGCTATGTTAATCTGGGCAAGTTTGCTGTCTGCCTCAGTTTCCCCCATTGCTAAATAAGGAAAACAACAGCATCTACCTCGAAAGGTT
>JAJPUD010010874.1:0-12213 GCA_023553655.1 Myrmecobius fasciatus
GTATCATTTTTCTATTGAATTCAGAGATACAGAATAACTGATAGCTATCATCACCAAAAATATTATTGAAATAGTACAAGTATTCAGAATACAAAATAATCCTGAGGTGAGGAGTGATTACTTCTACTTATAATTATAATGCTCAACTTGAAAGCCAATGTTTCACAGTGAATAGAATAGCTTGGAGCCAAAAAGACCTTAATTTAAATTCTGCTTCTGGTAGTTACTATTTATATGGCCCTAGGCAAATCACTTTAACTTAAAACAGGTGGTGATCTGTTGAGTGGAGGCAGTTTCTACTCCTGAAATTCTGCAATTTGATAAAAATAATTGGTGTTTTACATATGCTAGCAAAAAAAAATTGAGAAAAGGCTATAATCATAATGTGGATGTTTTTCTCATATTCTCTAATATAATTATATATATATATATTAAATATTTAGCATTTCAAATTTGTGAATGAATGCTTATAGCAAGCAAATAAATATGCATGCACATAATTACAGTGAATAAACATTCCTCTCTCAAAAGTAATTCTCTCCTTTATGGTGTTATGGAAATAGATCTGGGTTCATTCTCTGAGGCTATGATGGAGGGATGCAAACTGTCAGGTACTATTAAACTAGAAAAAAAGGCTTTAGATAAAGTTGTAATGATCAACCATGATTTCTGTCCAAAGATTAACCCACATAAACATTGAGACACCCAAAACAGCAAGCTGGTCATATAGTAATGAATTTTTGTGCCTCTGGTGACCCAGTAATAATTCTAAATGGCTTTTTGAGGTCTTATGTATCTTTTCTCAGATCCAGACTGATAGTGAGCATGGTTGGGGGTGGTATGAATCACATATTTTCACGGCAAACTACAGAGATTAATTTAACATTTGGAACAAAAATTGCGAGATTCTCATTTATTAACAAAAAAAGTGGATATGCTAGAAGAATTGAACCACACACATCATGACTCACTCTCTTTATGGAACCAGAATGCATAATGGAAAAGGCAGCTCATATATTTTATTCAAAAAGATTAATAAGGTTATTAGATTCTTTATGGATCCAGTGATAACAGGAAATATCATTGAATAAAATTCTTGGTCAGCTTTCTTTACAATTTTCATGATAAACATGTGAAAATGGACAATGAAGACTTGAGTTGCATTTTATGCAACAATATCTGTTCTCTAGAAGATCAAGAAAAATTCTAAGACATTTACAAAATTCCCTAAATTGAGTCTAACATTACCTTGATATTGACTAACCTCAAGTGAACTTGCACATCGAGAAATACAGTGAAAAATACACTGGGAAAATATCTTTCCCTATTTAGAAATGAAAGAAGCTAAAAGAGAATTGAGTGTCATTTGGTAAAGACAAATATAAAATTAGCTACCAAATTATAAGAATAAAATGAGAAAAAACTTCTGCAAAAGGTATCTGTAATATATCCTAGGTAATCTATTAAACAAACTATTATTAACACTGAAAAATAGTACTTGAATAAAGAGATATCAGCTGATTTTCAGCACTTCTTAAGGAAATTTAAAGGAAATAAAACAACTGATTCAACAAAGATCAAAAGAGCCCTTGAACTTCTGTATTATTTTATACACACACACACACACACACAAACACACACACACACATGCATACCCCCAAAATACCTTATCAGTTATCAAATAGCAATCAAGTGCAATGCAAGTTTAGAATTCAAGATCATTCACAAAACATTCTGGAACAGAATAACAGAAAATTGATATTCTTATGAAGCAATAAAAAGCAGTAGTGAGGGAAATAGCTTTTCAGAATGTTTACCAGGAGAACCAACTTCTTTATGTAGCTAGTAATAATAAGAAATATGATTGACTTGCTATGAAACTCATATTGAAGTATTTGCAAAGTGTAAGAACAAGTAGAAGTGAAATGAGATAGATCTTCAATTTTATACCAACCCATGTTCACAGTGAAGTTTAAACACCTTTGGACTTTAATAATGCATTGATATTATTGCCTACAGAAACAGAAATGGTAGTCAAAGACTGAGGCTGGAAAGAGACTGAACCTGACTAAATATATAGAGAATTAATCTTTGTCATAGTGAAAATAATATCAGAGACACATAGGGGTCAATTTTCATTATGTTGAGAAAAAAGGAAAATTCCAAAAAAGAGAGAAAAAAAATAAATAGGAGTATTCACAGAAGAAAAACTGACTAAAAAGCTGTTTAACCTGTATATTTATAAGCTGCATCTATATATCATTTTCATGAGAATGACCTATGCATTCTTCAGGAGGTATATTTGGTAAGAAAATATAAAATATGTAGAGGCAGACCCTATTTGTCCTACTTCCAATTGAAGAAAAACTTTGATATTATTGATGGAAAAATACACTAGTTTCAAATTAGCCTCTACTTTGTTCTGAAAAAAGCTGGGTTTTTTTTGATGGTTACATCTTTAATTCTATAATAACAATCGCAATATTATTGCTGTTTTTTTTTTTTTTTTTTTTTTGTTACTGATTTTAAGTAGTCAACTATCAATGTCTTTGCTTGGACTGTGTCCAGCTCTTAATTTCCATATTTTCTTGAAAGCTTCTTTTTTTTTTTCCCATTCTCTTCCTCCTCAGTTGGAGTTTATGTGCTTTCCTGACTTTTGAAACTAGTTCACCTTAACCTTTGTATTTCTTAGTAGCAGATAAGTGTCTGCTAGATAGCAAACTTTCCATCTCAATTTCCCTATCTTTCCCAAAACAATTGCATACTTCTCTATTTTGTTAAAAAATAATTTAAATGAAATTTTACTTTTCTTGATGACTCAAGGTAATAATTAGGCAAATGAATTATTGCATTGTTCCCTAAGATAGGTATGTCTTTAGAGTCTCTATTTAATTCTTTTATTTCTAAAGTTTCCTTTGTTGCTATCAAAATGTAGCATACTTCTTGCAATTTTTTTTTGCAGTGAATAGAATAAATCAGAGATCTATAATAGAATGAACCTCAAAAAACGTTTATTCCAATCCCTTCATTTTATAATTGAGGACATTGAGATAAAGGGAGATTTGCCGAAGGTCACATGTTAATACCAGAGCCAAGATTTGAATCCTGTTTCTGTGATTCTAGAGTCAATGCTATTTTCCCTGTACAAGGCTTTATTCTATGGAGAAGTACTATCTTTGTATCTCTCATCATTAAACACAGTGACTTACACACAGTACTGGCTTATCACATGCTTATTTAATTGAATTGGATTGGTTAGAATAACATCTATTATTATAGGTAATCAAGGCTTTCCCTCTTACTTCTTTATTCTGTACTGAATTTGTTTCCCACGGACCTCTACAGTAGAGTGGCCATTGGGTGTCCTATATTATTTTATATAGAATTTTCCCATTTATGTGGTGCAGTGGACAGAATTTTAGGACTAGAATCCAGAAGATCTGGCATTACCAGCTGTGTGATTCTGGGCAAATCATTTCACCTGTTTGTCTTAGTTTCCTCATAGTAAGATGGGGATAATAATAGCACCTACCCTGCAGGTCATTGTCAAGATCAAATGAAATAAGAATTGTAAAACCCTTAGCACAGTCCAAAACATGTAAGTGCTATATATTTATTAGTTATTATTATTCCCATAAAACTAAATTCTATTTACTAGCCAGAAAGTCTTAGATACAAACATTTTTGTTATTGCCTCAGAGAAATCATGAAGGCAGTGAAAGGTCAACACAAATTTTAGAGATCAAATGTTAAGACAACCCATTTACAAAAATAGAATTTCTGGAAAGTGATATTCTTTTTCTATGGGCAAAGATATAATCTAATTCAAATTACTAATGTAAATCATGATCCTTTTGCAGTTTCTTATCGTACTCCTAGGAAAATAACATTACAACAGAGAAAAGCTAGAATTACTTTTCTGGGATATAAAGGGGGCACAGAAGAAAACAGCACTGGCCTCAGAGGCAAAGGACCTATCTCGATGTTCATACATTCATGGCCTGGGACAAATCCTTGAATCCCAATGGACCTGAGTTTTCTCATTTGTAAAATGGGGGAGTAGGGGCTGGACTAGATGCTTCAGGAATTCTTCTTGAGACATATGAACATGCTGGTCATGAGGAAAAAGAATTAGAAGATCTAGGCTCATTGTATCCTTGTTTAGCTGCTGTCAGCTCAGAAAATTTCCTTCCTCCCTTCCTCCCTCCCCTAGTAAGCATCTTTAGGGAAAGGTGCATCCATTTTTCCAGCTTTGGCTGCTGAAACAGTGTCAGAGCAGTGGTTCCACTCATATGTAGAATGGCTCCCCAACATGGGAAAGTCTGGGGTGCCTGCTTCTGGAACAGTCATGGTAACAAGGATCAGGATAATTCTGGAGCAATATGGAAGGGTGTTACCCAGAGTCAGCTAAAAAGACTCCCTAGGTGGAAAGATTCTGGAGGAACTGCTTCTGGGGGAGCCAAAAAGATGTGTTAGAAGTAGCTTGGATGAACTCTGAACAGGCACAGAGCTTTTATAACTGGTTCCATGAAGTCTGCTAACCCTGTTGTAAATGGTACTCTCTTAGAAGGGCTCCATAGCTTCAACAGGGGGGGCAGTGGATCGAACCCAAGGTTTGGAGGCAGGGAGAGCAACTCTGGCCTCAGACCACCCTACTCACCATGCTTAACTTCTATTTCCCTCCGTTCTTCATCTGTAAAATGGTAATGCACCAGAGAGCAAAATGAAAAACCACTCCAGCATTTTTGCCAGGAAACCCCCTGGGCAAAAATCCATGGGGTCACATAGTCAGACATGGATGGAAAAAAAAAACACAATAAAAGCTAGAACTGCAAGCACTTTCATAGCCTCAGAGAGCCTCTGCCTGCTCTCATTTGGTGTGATGTCTTTGGCAATGGTGTGTGGGTGATGAGAGTCTGTACTGTGATAGCTTGACATGCAGCTCCATGAAGCAGTCCTTGACCCTCTGCCTCTGATTGGTCTTTTCCAAGTCAGGTAAAGGATTTGGAAACTCTGGACTTCAGAGTTTTAAAATGTTAGGAGAGGGAACATCTGGGAGGTTAGGAATTTGAGGCCATATCCGATTTTGTAGCCAGCCGGTTACTGATGCCCTGAGGTATGACCTTTGGTAACGGCATTCTAGATCTACTGCAGTAGCCTCCAAGGCAAGGTCTTAACCAATAAGGAATGCCACATTTGAAAATAAAGTTGGTAGGGTCAGTGCTCTTTAGAAACTCTGTTGATTTTGAGCTGACTTTACTCAGAAACATTTGGGAAGAGTAGGGGAAAGTAGGCTCTTGAGATATTGGGTGGTTGGGGAGGATGATATTTGTATTTTTTTTTATTTTATCTTTGGAACAAAAATCTCTGTAAAAGTTAATTGATGTTCAATGTTTAAATGCAATGCAGTGCTAGTCAGTGGTCAAAACGAAACAAGTAGAAGTTCTAAATAATGGCGTTAGGAACAACACAAAGCCCCACAGCAATACCTTTAAAATCCCAAGGAAAAAGATAGCTATCTGACTTTATGACAAAGGGTCAAACCATTTAAAAAAATAAAGATTCAGGCTGTTCAGAAAGAGACTGAGCAAACATAAGGAAACGTGTAATATCAGTATATATTACAATACTATTTTAACCATAATCAAAAAAATAGGTAAAAGGGAATCTCAGTTGAATTATTGTTGTTGTTCAATCATGTTTGATCCTTATGATCCTATCTGAGATGTTCTTGGCAAATGTGCTGAAATGGTTCAGATTTCCTTTTTCAAATCATTTTACAGATGGGGTAACTGAAACAAAAAGTCCTCCTGATTCTAGGCCTGGCACTCTATCCACTATGCCATAATGGTTAAGATATATTGAAGAGATTGTGTTTTCTTAAATTTATTATTGTTATTATTGATTGGGTTATCACATCAAATCTACAATTCATTACCTCAAAGATATTGCTATTAAAAATTACTCCAAGGATCAAATTACTTTCTAATGAAGAGATCACCAGAATTAAGCTTGTTTAAGCCAAATTTGTTTAAGTAAAATTATGTGGGTTTTCTTCCTTTTCATATTCAAAGTAGTTCAAACAAAATCTTATGTTTGAAATGTTATGAAAGCTTATGTTCTTGAAGGATAGGGAAAAAAAAAAGTAAATTATATAGGAAATAAAATGAGTTTCAAGCAGCCAAGGAAAGTCTTGCTGGAGAAGAAGCTTATTTTTTTAAAAAATGAGGTTGGTTCAAATTTCAAATTTACTTAATGTAATGAAAAAAAATGCAAACGAGGGCGGCCTAGCTACACCAGATCTAAAACTATATTATAAAGCAGTGGTCACCAAAACCATTTGGTACTGGATAAAAAATAGAGTAGTGGATCAGTGGAATAGGTTAGGTTCACAGAACAAAATACTCAATGACAATAGTAATCTAGTGTTTGATAAACCCAAAGACCCCAGTTTTTGGGATAAAAACTCACTATTTGACAAAAACTGCTGGGATGATTGGAAACTAGTCTGGAAGAAATTAGGCATTGACCCACACCTAACACCATATACCAAGATAAGGTCAAAATGGATTCATGATCTAGGCATAAAGAATGATATTATAAACAAATTAGAACAATGTAGGATGGTTTACCTCTCAGACCTTTGGAGGGGGAAGGAATTTGTGACCAAAGAAGAACTAGAGGTCATCATTAATCACAAAATAGGTAAGTTTGACTATATCAAGTTAAAAAGTTTTTGTACAAACAAAATGAATGCAGACAAGATTAGAAGGGTAGCAGTAAACTGGGAAAATATTTTTACATCCAAAGGTTCTGATAAAGGCCTCATTTCTAAAATATATCGAGAATTGACTCAAATAGATAAGAATTCAAGCCATTCTCCAGTGGATAAATGGTCAAAAGATATGAAGACAATTTTCAGATGAAGAAATTGAAACTATTTCTGGTCACATGAAAAGGTGCTCCAAGTCACTATTGATCAGAGAAATGCAAATTAAGACAACTCTGAGATACCACTACACACCTGTCAGATTGGCTATAATGACAGGAAATGATAATGATAACTGTTGGAGGGGATGTGGAAAAACTGGGACACTGATACATTGTTGGTGGAACTGTGAACGGATCCAACCATTCTGGAGAGCAATTTGGAGCTATGCTCAAAAAGTTATCAAACCGTGCATACCCTTTGACCCAGCAGTGTTTCTACTGGGCCTATATCCTAAAGAGATTTTAAAGGAGGGAAAGGGACCCACATGTGCAAAAATGTTTGTGGCAGCCCTTTTTGTAGTGGCAAGAAACTGGAAATTGAAAAGATGCCCATCAATTGGAGAATGGCTGAATAAATTATGGTATATGAATGTTATGGAATATTATTGTTCTGTAAGAAATGACCAACAGGAGGATTTCAGAGAGGATTGGAGAGACTTGCATGAACTGATGCTGAGTGAAATCAGCAGAACCAGGAGAACATTATACACAGCAACAAGACTATACGACGATCAATTTTGATGGACATGGTTCTCTTCAACAATGATGTGATTCAAACCAGTTGTGCTGCGATGAAGATAGTCATATACATCCAGAGAGAGGCCTGTGGGAACTGAGAGTGAACCACAACACAGCATGTTAAGGCTTTCTGTGAATATTTCCATGCATTTTGTTTTCCTTCTTAGGTTGTTTCTTTCTTCTTCTCTTTCTAGATCTGATGTTTCTTGTGCAGTAAGATAACTGTATAGATATGTATACATGTATTGTATTTGTCATATAATTTATCCTATCTAGCATGTATTAGATTACCTGTCATCTAGGGGTGGGGGGTGGGGGAAGGAAAGGAAAAGCTTGGGAAAAAAAGTTATGTTTTTGTTTTTTTTGCAAAGGTCAATGTTGAAAGGTCACTCATGTTTTGTAAATAAAAAGCTTTAAAAAATTTACTTAATGTTTGAAATTCAGATAGTATTTTTTCAGAGATCAGCAGACACAAGCATTGGCATTGGTTTTCTGAATGGAAATCCATTGTTCCCTTTTCTGTGCCAAACCTGCCCAATCAAGCAATAACTTGGTGGTTGCGTTAATAGTCCAAGTCATGAAAACCTACCCCACATTTATCTGGTCTTAGGTACTGATAGGACCTAACTACCCTGCATAACAGCATTTCTAAGGGAAAAGGAACTCAATTTCTACCAGCTGACAGGAACTTATCTCCTTTCTAATGTAATATCTCATGTCCAGATTCCAACAGCTAGGTAATAGGGATTTTATCAATTCTGAGACCCTAATAGTCTCTTGTAAGAATTGGGTAGAGCCCCCAGAAAACATGGATTTAGGAGTGAGAAGGCAGGTTGGGTTGTTGGGACATCTATAGATTTGAATAGGTTTAGTTAAGGCAGAGTCTTGGGGAGTTGTGGGAGAAGAACCAAGGAAATTTGAGAAATAAAACTGGATTAAATCTAATAGGAAGAGATTAGCTCATACAATCCAGGGTTAGGGGTTCAGGCCACTTTTTTGTATAGATGTCTTTGGACACTTTGACCAAAAGAGTTTTGTTTTTTCTAGATACTGGCTCTCTTTCCATCCTATGACATATGCAGATTGATCTGCTTCCCTTTTTTTCTCTCTTTTTTTAAGAGTATTTTATTTTTTCCAATTACATGTAAAGACAATTTTACCACTCAATTCCAAAAAAAAATTGAGTTTCAAATTTTCTCCCTTTTTACCATTTCTACTCCTTAAGAAGGCAAGCAATTTGATATAGGTTATATATCCTGTTTCCATTTTCAATACCACAACCTATTGTCTATAGCACAATTTGTTTCATATACAGCCTTATGGAAGTAAAAATACAGTCTTCTCATACTCCTTCCTTTATACTATAGAAATTCCTACTCTTTTCTCCTATATGCTCCTCCAACTTTCTCTTTCTTCCCTTGGATTCTATGGGGAAACACACAAGCACTAATTAAGACACTACATGTCATCTACATTTCAATAGAAAATTCTTAATGATGCTATTTCAGACATTTTATCCCAGGTACCAAAATAAAAACTTGGATTGTAGGTAGAAAAGCAAAACAAAATAGAAACAAAGAGACTGAACAGAACCTGTAAATATTAATTACTTCAGGAAAGAAGAGAGACTTCCACTCTTGTCCTTTCTCTCTACTACCAGTGCTGCCCATAGAGACACCAACAGATCCAAATCCTGGAATAGGGTAAAAGACAAACACTAGAATGGCAGATGTCACAAGGAACAGTGTTACGTGCATTGAATGCTGAAGCTGGAAATAAACACATACATCTTCTTTGTGCATGGCCTTTCAATTCCCAGAGGCAGCTACTTTCTCAGTCAGTAGGTCTCTGGGCCTAGAGTAAGGAAAATTTGTGTCTAAATCTGGTTTCATACACTTACTTAGCTGTATAATTCTGGGTAAGTCACTTTAACAGTGACTGCCTCAGTTTCCTCAATTATAAAATAAGAAATCATAAAAATTAGCATAATAGTAAAAATAAAAATTAGAAAAATAATAATTATCATAAATAATAAATTATTAGGATGAAATGTGCTATTTGTAAAATGCTTAATGTAATGTCTAGTACCTAGTAGATACTCAATAAATACTTTCTTTCTTCTTCTCTTCCTTTTAATGGATAGCTAGAGTGAGGAAAATTGTCTTGAAGCTCAGAAAGTGTTATGACTTTGAGGGAAAGGTGAAAATTGAAGGAAGAGAAAGTGGCAGAAGGCTCTTGAATAATAGGAAATGATGAAAAAGAGGGAATTCATCGTGAATTGCCTCAATTTTTTCTTTAAAATATAAGGTAAGAATCTGAGCTAAAAGCGTGGGTGAAAGTGGAGCCTTTGAAAAAGGAGGAGCTGCTGTAGGGAGAGCAATTTGATAAAGAAGGTATAGTAGGATTGCCTAGAAGTGATGATGTCCCAGGTGAGGTGTATGATATAAATTTGTAGTGGGCCTAGTCAGAACAATTGTGTCCTTTTCTCCACTTCATTCTGCAGCTTGTGTGAAAAGAGGAAGATGAGGAATACCCGCATTCATTCAAGCCTAAATCCTGGTTGGGTTAATCTACAGTGTTAAAGGCTATTCCACTCAATAACCTAAGCCTTTTCTATCATTTCGTATACCATTATAACATCCAAAATAGTTCTTCTAACTTTAGTGTTTTGCTGCATTCACATTAATAAATCAGAGAAAAATCTGTATTTAAACCAACTTACCACTGAATAGCAGGTACAAGATTCAGGTCCTGGAATTAATGAATAAAGAGAAGTGTAAAGGAAGCTTCTGAAAGCATATTTGAAAGTCTTATTTTTAATAAAACAGAAAATATTAGGAAGTAACATTTTCTCTAGGCTAAAACATTTCCCATAGTTTGTCCCTTTGGGAAGATGAGTTGAACAAAAGCTAAAATCTTTCTTAGGGAAATGTATTAAGGGTAACAACCCAATTTTTTTTTTTTGTTTTGCTTGTTTATTTCTTTCATATCTCTCTAGGCACAATTTGTTTTCCAAAATTAGAGGCATCTCAATACCAGATCCATAAAAGAATTTTGATATATAAAACATCTGAAGGATTAATATTACAGAAGTTTTTTTCCTCTTCTGGTGAATTTTTTTTTAATTTTATTTGCATAACATGTGTGAGTAATTCTTCAACAATAACCCTTACATAGCTTTCTGTTACAAGTTTTTCCCCCCAACTCCCCACCCCTCCCCTAGATGGCAGGATATCCACTACATGTTAATTATGTTAAAATATTGGCAAATCAAATATATGCATACATATTTCCAAACTTGTCATTGTTGTGCAAGAAAAATCTTGTCTACTCAAACAATATATCAGATAAAGGAAACACAATGTAAGCAAACCTCAATCAAGGAGTATGAGAATGTTACGTTGTGGTCCACATTTCACATCCCTCTCTCTGGGTGTATATGGCTTTCTTCAGTGAACAATTGGAGGTGGTTTGAAACATTTCATTGTTGAAGAGAGCCATGTTCATCAGAATTGATCGTCATATACTACTGTTGTTGCCGTGTACAATGATCTCCTGGTTCTGCTCATTTCACTCAGCATCAGTTCATGTAAGTCTCTCCAGGCCTCTCTGAAATCATTTTGCTGGTCATTTCTTACAGAACAATAATATTCCATAATATTCATATATCATAATTTATTCATCCATTCTCCAATTGAAGGGCATCTATTCAATTTCCAGTTTCTAGCCACTACAAAAGGGCTGCCACAAACATTCTTGCACATGTGGGGCCTTTTCCTTCCTTTATGATTTCTTTGGGATATAAGCCCAATAGAAATACTGCTGGGTCAAAGGGTATGCACAGTTTGATAACTTTTTGAGCATAGCTCCAAATTGTTCTCCAGAATGGCTGTATCCGTTCACAGCTCCACCAACAATGCATCAGTGTCCCAGCCCTCCTACATCCCCTCCAACATTCATCATTAACTTTTCCTGTCATTTTAGCCAATCTGACAGGTGTGAAGTGGTATCTCAGGGTTGTCTTGATTTGCATTTCTCTGATCAATAGTGATTTGGAGCACCTTTTCATACGACTGTAAATAGTTTTAATTTCATCCTCTGAAAATTGTCTGTTCATATCCTTTGACCATTTATTGATTGGAGAATGGCTTGAATTTTTATAAATATGAGACAATTCTCTATATATTTTAGAGATGAGACCTTTATCAGAACCCTTAAATGTAAAGATGATTTCCCAATTTATTGCTTCCCTCCTAATCTTGTCTGCATTGATTTTGTTTGTACAAAAACTTTTTAACTTAATATAGTCAAAGTTATCTATCTGGTTTTCAATTAAGAGTTCCAGTTCTTCTTTGGACATAAATTTATTCCATCTCCATAGGTCTGAGAGGTAAACTATATTACATTCCTCTAATTTACTTATAGTATCACTCTTTATATCCAGATCATGAACCCATTTAGATCTTATCTTGGTATGTGGTGTTAGATGTGGGTCAAGCCCTAATTTCTTCCACACTAGTTTCCAGTTTTCCCAGCAGTTTTTGTCAAATAGTGAATACTTATCCCAAAAGCTGGGGTCTTTGGGTTTATCGAAAACCAAATTGCTATAGTTATTGCCTAGTTTGTCTTGTGATTCTATCCTATTCCACTGATCGACTACTCTATTTCTTAGCCAGTACCAAATGGTTTTGATGACCGCTGCTT
>JAJPUD010010874.1:27213-56555 GCA_023553655.1 Myrmecobius fasciatus
AAAAAAATGTTACAAAATTGTGCATACCCTTTGACCCAGCAGTGTTTCTACTGAGTCTATATCCCAAGGAGATCTTAAAGGAAGGAAAGGAACCGACATTTGCAAAAATGTTTGTGGCAGCCCTTTTTGTAGTGGCAAGAAACTGGAAACTGAATGGATGCCCATCATTTGGAGAGTGGCTGAGTAAATTATGGTATATGAATGTCATGGAATATTATTGTTCTATAAGAAACAACCAGCAGGATGATTTCAGAGAGTCCTGGAGAGACCTAGATGAACTGATGTTAAGTGAAATGAGGAGAACCAGGAGATCATTATATACGGCAACAACAAGACTACATGATGATCAATTCTGAAAAACATCGTTCTCTTCAACAATGAGATGTTTCAAACCAGTTTCAATTATTCAGTGAAGAAAGCCATATACACCCAGAGCTCTAGAGGAATCTGAAAGTGGACCACAACATAACATTTTCATGCTTTCTATTGATGTTTGCTTGCATTATGTTTTCCTTCTCATATTTTTTTTCTTATACATCCAATTTTTCTTGTACAGCAGGATAACTTTATAAATATATATACACATATTCTATTTCTCAAGTATTTTAACATAATTAACATGTAGTGGATTTCCTGCCATCTAGGGGAGGGAGTGGGGGAAAGGAGGGAAAAATTTGTAACAGAAAGCTTTGCAAGGGTCAATGATGAATAATTACCCATGCATAGGTTTTGCAAATTAAAAGCTTTAATAAAAAAATTACGTAACATAGATTATAACTTTTAAGGTAGAAATTCAAGTTTAATTTTCCTGATTCCAAACTTAGCCCACTTTTCATTACGCCATACTGCCTTTTTATGGCTTTAGTTTGTCCCATGAGTTAAACTATTGAGTTAGAGTATAAACTTTTGGAAGATAAGCACTATGTTTTTGTTGTTGTTGTTGTTGTTGTTGTTTTTGTACAATTGTTGCACTATTTATGAAAAAAGATGCATCCCAGCAACAAGACAAATAAATTAGGGCATGACAGTCTGTTCGCTTGCCATTCTGAAAATGGATATTATAATATGTATCTTGAAATAAAAAATAAAATAATGTTTAATGTTCCTCAAGCTATTAAATATGTATCTTGGAGTGCAGGGTGAAACGTTGTACTAGATTCCTATAATATCTTTGACATTTTATCTTTTAATATATTTATGTATTTATATAATATTTCACTCACTAGACTAGAATGTAAATGATCTCACCCTGTGCTCTCTGGCCTCTGTGCATTTGTATAGGCTGTCTTCCATGCCCAGCATGAACTCCCTCTTCATTTCTTTGTATTGAAATCCTTCTTTTTATTTGTAGAATCAGGATGCAAAATCAATCTCACTTTCCTATGCTTCTAAAAAATTTGACCTTATTATAAATGCCTGTGGATTGATTACCTCTTGCCAATTTTATTTCTTGGAAGGAAAATGAAAAGCACCTGTTTAATTTTTAATACTTCTTCCTTAAATGTTCTAATTACAACTTGCTCTCTGTGTGCTAATACCTATATTTTCATCAGTCTTCTATCCTATCTTCTTCTCCTATCTGAACTGTCTCATTTGTTTTCCAACTCTGTGCCACTCCCAATTTATCCTTGGTCTTCTTAACTGAGTTGTAAGATGTTAAGCTGTAGTTGCTGAACAACATAGCTATAACTCTTGTTTGGATTTCCAAAGTCTTCCTTTGTGTACACAATTAATATAATTTTATTCACTAATCCAGAAAAATGCAATGATAAGTTAATTCTTCAGCCAGGTAGAAGCCCATTTACTTTAGGAAAACATCTCCCATTTCCACATTGAGAATGTCTATTACACAATTTTTATTACAACCCTTCATCTCCATTTCTCCTTAGTTCCCATCACATTCTATATATATCAATTTACATATTATATCCCTTTTATTCAAATATAAGGTCTTTATGTCAGTGACTATGTTGTTTTTGAATTTTGTATTCCCAGTCTCTTTAACAGTGCCTTCCATGTATTTGACACTTAATTCCATTCCGTTCCTTAAATATTAAGTATCTAAAAACTAATACTTTACTTTTCATGAGCTCAGCCCTGTCTCCAGTCTTCCCTCACTAAATAATCTGAACCAAAATTCATCAGTTACAAGTTGCACTGGAGTTAAAAATATGGCAAACATTTTATCTTGTATTTTACAGGAGAGTCAGGCCTTCAAAAAATAAAACAAAACAAAACAATACAAATACATTATTTGTTGGATCAAGCTTTTTTGTTCCAAGGCCAGAAAATATAGTTACAATATTTAGCATTGATTTCTGTTAGATTACTGTTCACTCTCTTTTGGGTGAAATGAAAATGATGCTGGGAAATAAGTCATTCATTTAACCCTGCCACTGAAATTGAAGTAATTAATTTGTATGGCCAATAGCTAATACAATTTACATTTTTGAAGGTTAAAATGAAGTGACCGTTCTAGGATCATGGTCTTTCTTTAGTTAATTGAGCTAGTTCAATGCATTTTCCTGTGATAATTAAGATTTTGGCTTCTATGATGGTAAGTAAATTCAATCATCTAAATGCCTCTAAATTCCCTACTTTTAATTTACACCAGTGAAAATGGTTTTGTTACTAAGCAAAACAATGGAATTAAATTAGATGTGTAAAGAAGAAAATGAAGTAGAAGGTAAATGTATTATTCAAATGATATGTCAGTGTTCTCAGAGCTTTTCATCTTGGAAATAATGGATTTTTATTTGTTAAAAAATGTGGGATGGTGGGGAAAAGAAATGACTTTTCTTTAGTAAAAAGCAAATAAAATGTAATGTTTAAAATGCACATATAATATGTAAAATAAATATTGATGAGTTTAAAGATGAATCAGAATTTTAAAGCTAAACTAAAAAAGAATTGAAAATCATCATTTAACTTTTAAAACATTTCTTCACATACTACTCTATTTTTTACAGAGCCATGTGTTTTGCTGGTCCTATCTTATCTATAATGAAATACATTTAGTTAAATGTCTTGTTTGGTTTGGGGAGGAAATTAAAGAATGCCCTAATTTCTTATTAACTGAGGCATTAATCAGTGGTTAATTGTAATTATTTAGCCTGTAGAAAAAATGAGAGTTGAATTAGAATCTGACTACAAGTCAAATAAACTTTGCCTCTGGTATTGATTTAAACATTTTGAAGACAGATACTCAATAATGTTTGCTTAGCAAATGTTTTGGTGGTGCTTGGTCAATGTGTTGAATAACAATTGTGCTAAGTTTCCACACCACATTTTGTATCACATTTAGGTTACCTTGTAATAATCAATATTCTTAATAATAGAAGACAGCATTTGAATTGCTTTTCCAATGTCTTGGTGAAGAGTCACAAGGTAAGTTTGTTCTATGCCTATGGTAAATGTTATGCTTTTTATCCTTTCTAATAGGTGAACTATTCAAGTGAGATGTACTTTGATACTCTGCTAGGGATTCAGTGAAAACTTATTATGAGTTTCATTTCTTCAATAAATTTCTTATAGCAATCTTCTGGACTTTTAAGTTGCCCAAATTAATGGCTCTATCAACTTGCAAATTGATAGACACAGTTTAACTTTGCTTAGTTGCTTCAAATATATGTGTTATTTTATATTACAATAGGAACCTTCCACCTTTTACTTTTTCATCTTAGACTTCTTGGTAACTTCCTTTATGTGATACAATGGAAACAGCACTAAACTTATATGCAAAACATTTGGTTTCAAATCTAATTTCTAATTAATAATAGTAAAGTATTTGGATACGTAATCTTCACTCCTGAGGCCCCAGTATCCCCACCTGAGGAATTTGATTAACTCCAAGATCCCATTCACCTAAAATTGTGATCATGTAATACATGCCATTAAACTAATTAATGTTAGGTATACTGGAAATTTTTTAATGATAAATTAATTCTGGATTTTATCAATTTCATAAGTTTAAAATAAAATTTCAGAGATAGGTATTTTTTTTTCCTTTTGGCCCAGATCTGGATTTAGTCCTTCATTAAGAGAGATGGCTTTAAAGCCAGAGAACTAAATTCAAAAACTTCCTGTTCTATATCCTATCTGTGACCAGTGAGCTGTGACATTGAATAGACATTTTAACTTCTCTAGGTCTTGCTTCCCTCATACTTAAAGTTAAGAGAGGGCTTCTTGGACACTTTCACCTTCAAATTAACCATTCCATATGCTGTAAGTGAGGGAACTCATACAGACTATGAACTATTTTGTAATTTGTGAGCTTAGTTACATGAGTTTAAGTTAACAAGAAAGTTAGGCGACTTAAGGACAAACTAAATTTAAGAGATAACTTGAATAAGATTTTCCAAGTTCTAAAAGCCAGTTTACACCTGCTTTGTACATATAACTGAAATGAAAACAACAAATAAATAATGGAGATATGGTAGATGTTTATTCTATATAGCACTTCAGAATTTGGAAAATACTCTATAACATTATCTCATTGAGTTTCACAACCCCTTTGTGAAGCAAGTAAAGATAGTTCTCCCCACCTTAGTCCTTGCCTGCAAACTTCTTTACTCAGTTATCAATGTGATCTTTCTAAACCAAAGCAATATTTCTAAGCCACAGGACTGACCATATAACAATCTTCGCCACACCCTTATTTTTTTATATAAAGCTTTTTATTTACAAAACATATGAGTGATTTTTCAACATTGACCTTTGCAAAACCCTTTTTTTCCCCAAGCTTTTCCCCTCCTTCCCCCCAACCCCCATCCCTAGATGACAGGTAATCTAGTACATGCTAAATAGGATAAATTATATGACAAATACAATACATGTATACATATCTATACAGTTATCTTACTGCACAAGAAACATCAGATCTAGAAAGAGAAGAAGAAAAAAACAACCTAAGAAGGAAAACAAAATGCATGGAAATATTCACAGAAAGCGTTAAAATGCTGTGTTGTGGTTCACACTCAGTTCCCACAGGCCTCTCTCTGGATGTATATGACTAGCTTCATCGCTGAACAACTGGTTTGAATCACATCATTGTTGAAGAGAACCATGTCCATCAAAATTGATCATCGTATAGTCTTGTTGCTGTGTATAATGTTCTCCTGGTTCTGCTGATTTCACTCAGCATTAGTTCAAGCAAGTCTCTCCAGTCCTCTCTGAAATCCTCCTGTTGGTTGTTTCTTACAGAACAATAATATTCCATAACATTCATATACCATAATTTATTCAGCCACTCTCCAATTGATGGACATCCATTCAGTTTCCAGTTTCTTGCCACTACAAAAAGGGCTGCCACAAACATTTTTGCACATGTGGGTCCCTTTCCCTCCTTTAAAATCTCTTTGGGATATAGGCCCAGTAAAAACACTGCTGGGTCATAGGGTATGCACAGTTTGATAACTTTTTGAGCATAGCTCCAAATTGCTCTCCAGAATGGTTGGATCCGTTCACAGTTCCACCAACAATGTATCAGTGTCCCAGTTTTCCCACATCCCCTCCAACAGTTATCATTATCATTTCCTGTCATTTTAGCCAATCTGACAGGTGCGCCACACCCTTATAACCTGGCCCTTTCTTAACTTTTTAGTCTTCTAACATATATTTTACAATCCAGGAACACTTGCCTCTTTGCTCCCATTAATCACACTTCAAAGGCAGTATTTGAATCAGGCATTCTGACTTTTTTTTTTTTAAATGGTCTTCTGACTTTAGATTCACTGTTCTTTCCCTTATACCATGCTAGTTTTATAACATAATATGTTTAATCTTTTACACCAGGTCAAATTTTTAGATTCTAAGAATCCCACGTTTCTAATCACTAGTCACAAAGTCACATACCTTCAGGTATTGTTTATTTAAAAATACTGCCTGAATTTGGCTTCTAACTTGACTGTCATCAATTTAAATTATCCATATGTTTTCTAGATCTTGTACTAACAGACATCACCAGCCAAATGCTAAATGGTATTAACTTCTTACAAATTGGATTTCTGATGAATACATGTTCTGTTTGGAAACAGTGTCAATAAGTAATCACAGTACTTCTCCCAAGCCTGTTTTCATTATTCTGTGTTTTGACCAGTTCACATAGTCTCTGTAATTTATGGCTTTGATGTCGTCCTTTGGATATTTATGGGAAAAAGCCCAAAACACAAAACAAAAACTATACACATTCAAAGATGATACAATATATATTTAGGTACAATCAATGTGAACCACTGGTACTAGATTCTATGGGAGCCACAAAGGAAATACAATAATACGAGTCTATTGACAGCTAGGACATTTGACTTCTAATTTATTTGGGATCCTTGAAAAGTGAGTTTTCTGTGTAAGTAACATTTTTAAGTACCTGAAGCTTGTCTTCAAGCACCAAAACATTTTTGTCTAAACCATTTTGATGTAGATTTCTAGCATGTAAATTTCCCTGCCATTTGAAACAGATGGTGCTGAACATGATTTAACCTTTTCATGTAAAATTAGTATCCTCATTATGACTATAGACCCGTTAGAGTGCTAGGCCATAACCCAATTCTGCATAATCCTTTAGGTTTTACTATCGTCTCCCTCTAGGCCAGGCTATTACTTGTCACTTGGGTAGCACTGTGTCTGTTTCTAACTCTTTCCATAATTTGCCTCTTCCATCCTTAGGTGACTCCTATCTATGCCTCCATCAAGTTTCCTAATGCCTTCCTTTGTTGCTATTCAGTTGCATCTGACTCTTAGAGAGTCCCTTTAGGATTTTCTTGACAGAGATACTGGAGTGATTTACTTTTTTTTTCTTCAACTCACTTTTTAAATGATGAAAATGGGTCAAACAGTTAAATGACTTGTCCAGGTTCATGCAGCTACTAAGTTTCTGAGGCCAGCTTTGAACTGAGGAAGATGAGTCTTCCTAACTCCATGCCTGGAGCTTTATCCACTGAGCCACCTGGCTGCCCAATGACTTGATATCTTTATTTCCCCTTTTGATGGGTAAAGCAATGGGTAGAGCAAGGGCCTGGAGTCAAAAAGACCTGAATTCAAATATAGCTTCTGATGCATATTAGGTAGGGGACAGGGTAGCTAGGTGGTCCATTGAATAGACTGCCAGTCCTGGAATAGGAAGGCTCATCTTCCTGACTTCACTTTTACCTTAGACACTTATAAGCTATGTGATGTTGGACAAATCACTTAACTGTTTAACTTACTTTCATTAATAAAATAAATTGCAGAAGAAAATGTAAACCACTCCAGTATCTCTGCCAAGAATCTCCAACTTGGATCGCAAAGAATCAGACAAAACTGAAAAAATAACTGAACTAATACAAGAAAGAATACAAGAAAATAAAAGAAAAATGTTCTGATTTTCAACAAAACTGAGAAGATAACTCATTTGCCTTTGGTAATTCTAGTTCCTCTTCTTTTAATTATCCCTGTGCTACTCCTTTCCTGAAAACTTCTCCCCTCAGAAATAACATTAACAGCCATCAGTGTTATGCACAGTGTTAGGGAGAGAAGCATGCCAGGGGAAGGTGATGAGGATGGAAAACATTGAACTCTAAAAAAACATCATCTTGGGGGTGGAAACAAGTTGTAGAAGAGGAGATAGTTGCCTTTTTTCTACTATAGTGTGGTTCATTCTGAATGTATTCTGCTGTAGATTGTAGGGCTGAAAAGAATTCTTGATACATTCAGAGTATTATTGCCTTATCTGCTGCTGATTCCATTTCCCAAATTACAGAACTGCATGGAGACCTTGGAAGTAGGAGTTATCACCATATCTCAGGTTTGGGGATTGTTTTCCTCCTCCCTTTCTTTTGTTATTTTGGTAAGGATAGTGATGGTGGTGGTTAGGGAAAAGAGCAGATCTTCAATATAATTGGTTTGAGGAAATCTCAATTTGAAAATTACCTTAACTGATACAGATCAGTAGTAACTCCACTATAACTTAGGTTTCATTGTGTCAGAACAGAACTTGAAAGTAGGCCAGAGATTTAAAAGCTGGACACTATGTTATATACTACTAGGAAAACTGAGACTTTGCTTAGGATCAAACAATTAAGATGTGGCAAAGTTGGAATGTGAACCAATTCCCCTTAATATATGATGAGTACTATTTGCATTATGCCATGAATGATTTCAACTCTGGTTAAAATTTGGAGGCCATGTTGTCCCTTGTCAGCAGCTCAAAATGGGATTTCATATCAATCAATATTTATTAAGCACCTACTTCTGTAAGGTACTGCACAATTGCACTCTGCTTTCTTTCATCTCCAGAGAACAAGATGCTTCTCCAAGGAAGAACATATCACTTCTAATATCATCCAGTTCAGTTATGTCCAAAACTTCATGACCTCTTGGAGTTTCCTTGTTAAAGATAACTGGAAAGGTTTGCCATTTCTTTCTTGAGTTCATTTTACATTGAGACAAACAAGTTAAGTGACTTGCCCAAGGGCAAATAGCTAGTAAGTATCTGAAGCCAGATTTGAACTCAGGAAGATGAGTCTTTCTGACTGCAGGTCTGGTAGCTTTTCACTAGGGTCCCTAGCTATATCCAGTAATGTCATCACAGTGTTCTTAATTCAAGCCTGGATACCACCTTCCTTAGCCTTCTCTCCTCTCTAATTGGATAATTAGACCTTTAAGTATAAAATTCTTCCCAAACTCTTCCTTTATAGAAGGCAAAAATTAGACTTTTAGCTCATTTCATTTTAACATCTACAGTTCTGTCTGGTTTCATTTCTTTGGCACTAGATGCCCCCACACCAAGTACTCTTTAGTCACCCAGATTTCTTTTGTGTTGTCTTCCACTGTTAGATTGTGATTTCCTTGAGGGCAGGGACTGCCTTTCTTTTTCTTATTTATATCACCATTGTGCCTGACTTATAGTAGATGTTTAATGTTTATTGAATTTAATTAAATTGAGAATAAAAAGAGAGACAGAAGACAGGCCTTATTCTCATGAAGCTTATGAAGCTTGCCTCTCATATACATTTTATGAACCATATGCTTAAGTGTGACTGAATTCCAGAGTAGAAATTGGTCTTGGTCAGTAACTGGAGGATTAATTTGTTAATAATTATGTTTAGACACATTACCTTCTCAATCTCCCATTCCACTCCTTTTTCCCTAGCTGATTTAGAAGAGAGACAAAGAACTGGAAGATCTTGATTGCTAAAAGTATAGTTCCCCCCTGATGTGTAACTGGTAACCAAAAGAGTTAATTTTAGGGAACTTACTTTCTATTTGTGAGCAAAATATTTACATAAAGGCAAAATACATAGTAAGTAAATGCAGGATAATTCCAAGGTGGGAGAGTGAGGTGGAGCACACTAATAATTCAGGAAATCAAGGAAAGTACTTTTTAGTAGTTTAGCTTTGGAAGGAGCTAAAGCTTCCAGTAAGCCAAGTAGAGAAGAGAGAACGCGCTTGCAAAGGTGAGCTTGATGCCAGTGGATAGTTAAAACTTTTCCCTGTCCATTTTTATGGTAGAAGATCTGAGCCTTGAGAATCTTCATTATCTCCTGTCAGTTCTGAGCCATGTTAGTTTACATCACCTCCTGTCAGGTTTGAGCCTTGAGAATCTTCATTTCCTCCTGTCCCTATGCTACTAAATAAAACAAACTTGGGTTCTTTGCACCTAAGACATTCAGATAAACAATTTATGAAAGGATCCAAAGTTACCACAGAAGAATATGGAACTTAACATACTTTAACAAAGCTTTGTGCTCTATTTCTCCAGCAATGAGTTTCATAGATTTAGGGGACCCAGAGTTCTTTCTCACTTTCCTTTTTCTATGATCTAAGATAATTATGCTTTCTTTGTTGGGTCTTTTTATTTTTATTTTTAAGTCCTTCATGTCATAAAATCAGGGGATTTTGTTATTGTATCCTGGGCTTTAACATGTGATCAATATCTTGAGGCTCCTAGATGACCTATTAAATAGAGAGCTCGTCCTGAAGTCAGGAGAAGTGAGTTCAGATATGCTTTCAGATCCTTCCTGTCTTTATGACTTTGGAGAAATTATTTAACCTCTTCACGTTTCAATTTCTTATTTAAAAGGGGATAATATTAACATATGTACCCCAAGATTGTTTTGAGGATTAAATGAGATAATTTTTTACAAAGTGCTTTGTAAACTTAAATTGCTATATAAATGCTAGCTATTAATTTGTGCATTTTACTTTTTCCTCTTTGATTCCCTTGATAGAAAAAACACCTAGAATTTCATAAATACCCCAAGAGTTTTAGAACTAGACAGGACCCAGTAATTCATTTATTAAGAACTAGAAGGGACCCAATGGTTTTTGAATTGTGGGTACTCTTTTTAAAGTTTAGAAAAAGAATCCTGTATCACCACAATGCAGAATTTGCATTCATGGTACAAATTTTGTTAGATCTATATTAACATAAAAATAACAACACCTTATGTGTAAGTGAATTGGGAGCCTTTTCAGATAACTCAGCAAACTCCCTACATGTTCTCCTATCCCCTTCCTCTATTTTGCAGATGGAGAAACTGAGGCCCCTAAAATTAAGTAACTTGACTGAAGCCTTTAACAAAGCTAGCTAATAGTAGAACAGTCATCCGAACTTTGAGAACTGTTTTATATCTTGATTCTTCTTATTTCTAGTTGGGATGTGGAAGATAACAGAATTCTTTTGAGAGTCTGACTGATAGGAAAATACAGAGATGAGGTGGGAATTTAGTATTAGCCAAGGGCAAGGGATCTTAGATGTAAGCAATGGAAGAGGCAAGATCAAAGGAAAGACCAGAACATAAGAAGTAGTCTCCTGCATGTTGGAAACAAGTTAAGTTTTGTGGATGTGACTTAGGAGGATTAAATTGCATTATGCATCTTGAACAAAATTGTCAAATTTAATACTGCTTGTAGGTCCTGGAGAACTAAGAAAGAACAGGGAAAATCAGTATAAACGTGGTTGACTCTAAAACTCTAGTCTAAAAACTATATGAATTCTTCTCTCAACTTATTCTCTCATAGATATGTCAGGTTTCCCAAAGCATGTCTATGCTCCTCCCTCAAGGCTCTCTGTGAGGTTGTGGTCTATGTGGGTATTATGGGAGCCAGTTTATACTGGTTCTTAAGAGTCAATTAATTATATTTTATTCATACCTTAGACTTGATGTATTGTTTTGTTGATTTTCTAAATCTAAGAAAGTATTCGAAAAATATTAATAATATAGATGAAATTTTAAAGTTTGTTGTGCATATGTTTTTGGAGAGCCAGTTATTAAATATTTACCAGAACAAATACCCCATTTTAGCATACTTACCTCGACATCAATCACCAGTTACTATTAGTGTCTCTTTTATGTTATCAATATCCTCCAGTGATTTTCATTTCAGGATCATTTTAATCAATCAACATTATTTAGTTTTTAGAAAGGGATATTTACTGAAAAGATACAGCAATAACAGAAGTTAAACCATTTCCAAATACTTGGGAGCATCCTTTCCTCATTATCATCCTTGTCTTTGGAAGAGATTGGATTCAAACTTAAAAGCAACTGCTATGAACATCCAACCCACAAAGTTCCTTGCAGAATTCTGCACTGCCACTGGATGAATTGCTCCCTTGTGGAAGGACAATGTCTCATATGAATGAATCATAAATTGGGTGCTCAAAGTTACTCTGTAGTTGATTTTGCTGGTGCTTTACCAGTTTGGTTTTCCACAAAATCTAGCTTAGATCTCTAGAGTCTTTTTCTCTCTCTCCTGACCTTTCAATGTTCACAAACTAGAAACATAGTCTAATACTTATATTTAAGAACAGGAAAGAATAGATATAATAGAGATAGAAAACAGTTGCAACTACTTTTTGTTATGTGTCCAAGGTATTGATTTCCATTTGAAAACCTACAGTATTCCTCACTTATAGGCAGCCAGGAAACAGAAAGGGGCTGAATTATCTGCTTAGTTCTTTTTGTCCAGTTTAGTAACCAATCAAAAGATTCTTCACACAATTAGCAAGGCAGACCTGCACATGCTGTGAAATTCACATGGGGATTGTATCAGCAGAGCATGTTGCCTATGCTTATAAGGATTGGGCTTATTGACCACTCTGGCCTTTTTTCCACTATTAAAGGAATTTATGTGAATATTTTATAAGATAACTAATTATGATTCATAGCAATAGCTTATATATTCAGTATATTAAAAAGTAAAGACACATATGCTTCAAACACAAATTGTTTTATAAAGGCACTAAATAGTTGTACCTATAGGTACTCAGTATAATAAATCCACAAAAATCCTCCTGATGGCTATTTTAGCCCTGAGCTACCATCTAGAATAAGTAAGAATGTGTGGACAGGAAAGATCAGTGCTTGATCCAGAGTACCTTTCAGTTCCTTTGCACATATTTATACAGGCTCTGTTTCAAATGTGAATCTCTTTAGCTTTTCCCTTTTAATGCCAACCTTAAATATATATATATATATATATATATATATATATATATATATATAGATAGATAGATAGATAGATAGATTATAGATATAGATATACATATGGACTTATCTATATCTATATCTATCTATCTATGGGTATGATTGTTCCGATCATCATTTATAATTCACTTGGCTCATATTCACCCCTGTTTTATAGGATCCTAATCTCTTTCCCAACTTTGGTATGACCCTGAAAGGGCTTACTACTCTCATATGCATAAAATAAAGTACATTTACTGAAATTAAATTGGAAGTAAAAGAGATAGTATTAAAACACAGTAAAGCCTGATGAACTCACAACTACTTATGCTTGGGTCTGTACTCTCCACTTTTCTCCATTTAATGCCTTCTTCTCTGATTATTCCTTCTCTTGGTAAAGTAACTGCTCAATACCTTTATATATTATGTACTATTTAGTGTCCTTCTAGAAGACTTCATCTAATACTGCACTTGGGATCCCAGGAAAGTCAGGCAAAATGCAACAATAACTAAGCTCTTTTATTTATTTATTTAATAATAGCTTTTGATTTTCAAAATACATGCAGATAGTTTTCAACATTATTCACCTTTGTAAAACCTTTTGTTCCAAATTTTTCTCCCTCCCTTTTCCCCACCCACCTCCCCTAGCCAGCAATTCTTCTAAATATATTTTCACATTTATCATGCTGCCCAAGAGAAAAGCAGATCAAAAAGGGAAAAAAACATGAGAATTATAAAAAGCTGTCCAATAATAAGAAAAAAGGTGAAAATGCTATGTTGTGATCTGTAGTTAATCCCCATAGAATCTTCTTTCTGGATGTAGATGACTCACAGGTCTATTGGAATTATCTTCAATCACCTCATTGAAAAGAACCAAGTACATCACAGTTGATCATCACATAACCTTGTTGCTGTGTACAGTGTTTTCTTGGTTCTACTCATTTCACTTAGCCTCAGTTCCTGTAAGTCTCTCCAGGCCTTTCTGAAATCATCCTACTGATTGTTTCTTACAGAACAATAATATTCCATAACATTGATATGCCCTAACTTATTCAGCCATTCCCCAACTGATGGGAATCCACTCAGTTTTCATTTCTTTGCCACTACAAAAAAGAGCTGCCACAAATATTTCCATGCATGTGAGTTCTTTCCCTTTTTTTATGATTTCTTTGGGCTATAGAGCCAGACATTACGGGATCTGTACTGTTTGATAATCCTTTAGGCATAGTTCCAAATTGCATTCCAGAATAATTGGATCAGTTCACCAATATATGTGTCCCAGTTTTCCCATATCCTCCCAACATTTATCATTATCTTTTCCTGTCATCTTAGTTAATCTGACAAGTGTGCTGTGGTAACTCAGAGTTGTTTTAATTTGCATTTTTCTAATCAATAGTGATTTAGACCATTTTTTCATATAACTTGAAATGGATTTAATTTATTTGTCTGAAAATTGTCTGTTCATATCTTTTAACAATTTGTCAAATGGAGAATGTCCTGTAAGGAATGACTTCTCTCTAAACACATGCAGCCTGATCAAGATGGGGACGGGGTTCAGGAGAGAGAGAGACAGAGACAAACAGAGAGAGAAAGAGAGAGGCACACATACAGAGAGAGAGAGAGAGAGAGAGAGAGAGAGAGAGAGAGAGAGAAAGAGAGAGAGAGAGAAATGCTAAATTTTGTTTTGTCATTCAGCAGTTTATAGTCTATCAAAATTTGCTCTTTATTCTGTTTATTCTTTCTATTTAGTTCTGTGACTTGAAAACCTATGTGTCCTTGCGCAAGTCATATATAAGCTCTCCAAGCTTCATCTTCTTCTTGTTAAAAATGATGTTGGAAAATGAGGTGATCTCAATGGTCTCTTCCAATTCTAAATCTCTGATTATTTGAATTACAAAAATATAAGGAAGAGGCATAGAACTTAACCATTAGGAAGAAGCTTTCTGGCAAAATATAGAATGTGGAATCAAGAAGACCTGAGTTCAGATTCTACCTCAATAATTACTAGCTTTGTGATCTGGGCAAATCATTTAAACTTTTTCCTTAGTTTCTCCAAATGTAAAATGGAGAAAATGACATTTACCTCATAGGGTTATTGAGGGGATATAATGATCAACTCAGGTAAAAAAAGACTTTGTAGACTTTCATGTGCCATATAATTGCGAGCTATTATCACCCTCATCATCCTCATCATCAATGTAATTTAGTCAAGATATTTAATTTTAAATACCAGGCTAGGTATGGAAGTGGAAAGGAACAAAAGTTAAACCTGAGAATATATTTCAATTGATATAAAACTTAGAATTTCATTTATGTCACCCTTAATGTCTTCTGACATATATAATTAAAAATGATACCTATGTGGTGTGCAAAATTGTTTGTGGCAGCCCTTTTTGTAGTGGCAAGAAACTGGAAACTGAAAGGATGCCCATCAATTGGAGAATGGCTGAATAAATTATGGTATATGAATGTCATGGAATATTATTGTTTGGTAAGAAATGACCAGCAGGACGATTTCAGAGAGGCCTGGAAAGACTTACATGAACTGATGCTGAGTGAAATCAACAGAACCAGGAGAACAATATACACAGCAACAAGACTATACGATGATCAATTCTGATGGACATGGTTCTCTTCAACAATGATGTGATTCAAACCAGTTCCTATTGTTCAGCGATGAAGATAGTCATATACATCCAGAGAGAGGCCTGAAGGAACTGAGTGTGAACCACAACACAACATTTTAACGCTTTCTGTGAATATTTCCCTGCATTTTGTTTTCCTTCTTAGGTTGCTTTTTTTCCTCTCTTTCTAGATCTGATGTTTCTTGTGCGGTAACATAACTGTATAGATATGTATATATATATTGGATTTATCATATAATTTAACATATTTAGCATGTATTAGATTACCTGTCATCTAGGGATGAGGGGTGGGGGGAAGGAGGGGAAAAGCTTGGAACAAAAAAAAAGTTTTTGCAAAGGTCAGTGTACACAAATCACTCATATGTTTTGTAAATAAAAAGCTTTTAATAAAAAAAGAAAAAAATAAAATAATAAAAATAAAATGATACCTATGTGGGACAATAGTGATAGTTCAGTGTTGTGAATCTACCAATGGATAAGATAATTCATTATAAGATACAACAGGAATTAGTTTACTTGCAGAAGTGATGAGGAAGGTTTTGCCAAATACTGACTAATGAAGATTTGAGTTACAGGAGTTGAAGGACAGAGTTGCCAGAGAAGCTGACAGGTTATAATCATCTCTTCCTCCCATTCCCTTTTTCTGTCTTTTTAAAAATTCTCTTCTCCTCTCACACTTAAGGTCCCAGGCAACACTTTCAACAATGCCTCAATAGTTTGATAGAAGCTACAATATAATTTAGTATCCATAGATTTTTCTGAATCTTATTGAGAATTTGTTGAATGTGTCTGTCAACTAACATTTATCATTTCCCTACTATGTGCGGTCATTATGCTAACTATTAAGGGTATATGAAAAGGCTATCTCTTCTCTCAAGGAACTCAATCTAAGGAAAAATACAACATTCAAAGAACTGTATACATAAAATATTTATAGAGTTAATTAGAAATATTTTAGAGGGGCAGCTAGGTGGCGCAGTGGATAGAGCACCAGCCCTGAAGTCAGGAAGACCTGAGTTCAAATCTGGCCTCAGACACTTAACACATCCTAGCTGTGTGACCTTGGGCAAGTCACTTAACCCCAATTGCCTCAGCAAAAAGCAAAAGCTAAATAAATAAAGAAAGAAAGAAATATTTTAGAGAGAAGATACTAAGATATGGACTGAGAAAGGTGGGACTTTATCTGAGACATGAAAAAAGCCAGGAAAACTAGATGGCAAAAATAAGGAGGGAGAGCACTTCAGAAATGGCTAGTGAAAAGGCTAGCCACAGGTAGATATAGCATTGTATGTGAGGAAGAATAAGGGGATTACATAAAAGATTAAACTCTTTAGAGTCAGGTCCATATACATATCCCAGTAATGATGTTAAATGTTGGGTATATAAATATAAGTAAGCAAAAGAGTTATTGATATTAAGAAATTTATTTTCTGATGGAGAAAGCACATAAAAGGAAGATGTAAAGGGAAAAGAAGAGGAGGGTTTTTTCAGCACTCTTCCTTTCATTCAGTAGAATGTAAACTCTATCTTGGTTTTGATTTTGTTCCTAGACCACATACTTAATAAATGTTTGAATTGAATTGATTTTATACCATTTTTTAATTGGATTTTTACATTCTAGAGTTATTCTCTACCACTTTTCCTAATGCCAGAATTGGTGTCTTTTTGGCCGAATTTATTTGTTTTTCTAGTCACTATAGCTAAGAAAATAAAGTGTAATGCTGATGCATAGCTAGTTCATCACAATCATCCCTCTAATAGGGACTCATTGAAATTAACAGGATAATTGTCTGACCAAGTATGTGAAAGTCAATAGGCTGCTGACATGGTACTTCTTGATTATAACACTTGGGGATTTTAACTTTCCATATTGATTCTGTTGCCTCAAGAATGACTGTAGAAATCCCTATAGTGAATCCTCAATTAATCAGGAAATGTTTGAATAAACTCTCTGGTTAATCAAGTACTACACAGAAATGTACATATTTTTAAATTTCAGTCTTTACTGTTGAAAAGTTTGTCTAAAACTTTTCAGATCATTTCCTTGATTCAGTAATCTAGGACACTGATGGTGATGAAATATTTTGGTTCAGGATCATACAATTCTTTTAGGGATCATTAATGACTCTTATGCAGTGCCATATATGTTTTCAGTGGCTCTAGGGCCATAATATCGGACAAGGAAGGTCTTTTTTATTTGGGTTTTGTTATTATCTTTATTGGTTTTAACTATGTCTTTCTTTCAATTAAAAGCTTAGTGAAACAAGAACAAGCACCTTCGACTAGTATTTACCACCAAAACAGCTGAGTTTTTGTCATGTTATTTTAAAAGGTCAGGTTTTTTAAAATGTTGATAATAAAGAACTGAGTGTATTTATTTTAGCTGCATTCTGCATGCAATTAATCCATAAAGGTCTTTCCTAAAAAAGAGAGAAACAAAAATAAATGAGGTATATTTACAAGGTTTAAGAGAGGGAAGACTTCTGGCAATATAAGTTAAAGAGGAAGTCTGAGCCTCCTTACCTCAAAGCAGCAGAAAATGAGTCAAATAAAGAAAAAGAATGAGAACAAGTAATGCGGAAAAGAAAGCATGTGAAAAATTTCTCCAGAAGAAAATTGCCACAATACAACTAACAGACTGAAGAAATGAGTGAACAAAAATAACTCAATACAATAAAGAAATGTTACAAGCTAGTAGAAGGGAACAATGCTGCAATAGGAAGAACTTCAGAAAACTGAATAGAATTACTTCATGAACTGCAAGGTAGTTGAAGTGTGCTATGTTCATTAAATAATAGTTTCTAAAATAAGGAATGCTACAATCTCAGTGTATTTTCCTTTAACCAATTCTAAAATACTGCTTTGAGTTCTAGGGACACACTAAATAGAGGCTCAGAAAGAATTACCCAGATGGTCTGAATAATTGAGATCTTATCAAGTATATGATAGCTATTTAAAATATTTGTAGGGTTGTCATAAAGAAGAATATCATAGTTATTTTACTTGTCTCCAGAAAGTAAAACAATTGAGAGTGATACCAGGAAAGATATCTTAAAAATTGGCCTCTTCCCAAAGTAGAAAGGACTACATTAATAGGTCATACATTTCCCATCATTGTGGGTCTCTGAATATAGACTGGATCACAATTTGCCAGCAGTGCTGTTGAGAAGATTTCTGTTCAGAGATGAATGGGAATAGATGTCCTTTGAGGTCCTTTCCAATTCTGGGAGTCTATGACTCTTGAGAAGGTGATTTTCCCCCTATTCTTTCCCTTAGGATCTCCTATTACTATTATTTCTTCTATTTTGTGAAAATATTCTTCATCTTAGTGTATGATGGAAGAATCATAAATACAAAGCAGGTTTCTAGTCCCCCATAAATGTTTCTATTTCTTAAGAGAAAATATTTGGGCAGGTAGTCCTATTGAAATTATCTGGTTTCCTGTAAGACTTAGCTCACGCATCTCCTCCTGCATGGGACTTTTTCTAGTTTCCTCAGGTTCCAGGAATTTTCTAGTTTCTTTCCTTCCAAGGCTACCTTCCATCTCCTCATTTATGCTCTCAATTAGAATATAAATTCTTTGAGGACTTGTGCTGTTTCAATTTTGTCTTTTTAAGTTTCTAATCTGATATGTGCATAGTGCTTGGCCCAAATGTGTATAAAAATGTATTGATTGAATGAATCTGAATATCATAAAACAATATATGGTTGGCAATTCCTCAGTATTCTGTGGTGGTATCATGTGTTTTTAATGCTTTTCCAACTGATAACAGGGGATAGAAAAGACTTGCCAGATCTAGAAATTGCCTGGTTGCCTGGCATCAGGTCACTACACTACTGTAGGTTTTCAAACATGCATATAGATCTCAGTCATACTATTATTTTTATGAGGTGGGCAATTTCTCTGTTAGTTTGAGATTAGAATTTAGAAAATGGAAACAGTTAAAGAACAAAGTTCTTAATTACCATATCTGCCCTATGGCAAAAGACAAAATATCTGAAAATATTCGTGAAAATACATCTGGAGGTAGAGTGAGAAGTCAGATTGAAAAGTCATTTATCCTGGTGGCAATTGCCCATCCATCTCAGGGAGAAACAATATTTGCTAGTGAAGAAAAAGGTAAGGCTTGGTACAGATTGGCTAATCAAATCAAATAGCTGAATATTTTTGATGTATTATGTTAATCATGTTATGTTATGTTCTGCTAATAGGAGTTAATAGGAGTAGACTTTTGTAAAAGATAAGCACTTTGATTTTCCAGACATCCTTCTTTCTTGGCAAGAGAAATTCAAATCCTTAGAATGTTATCAGAATAGTTTGAGACAGGATGGAAAGAAAACCATTCTACAATTAGAAAATAAGACATTCTTCAAAATCCAATGGATATTAACTATGTCTATTTCCATCTACCAATCTGTGTGTATTATATATAAAACTTTTGATTTTTCATAGTACTTTATTTTTTTGTCTTTTACCAATAATCAGGTGAAGTAGGTGGTATATATATCTGTTCCTTCTTTTCCCAATTTGTAGATGAGGGAACTAGTGAGTTAATTTTTTTATATCCATTGTTTTATTTGAATCTTACAACTTTTTTTTTAATTTCCATTTTATAGATGAGGAAACTGATTCTCAGTATGTTAAAAGTATTTGCCCAAGGGAACAAAATAAGGTTTTGGAGACGTAAAAGCAGACTTTTTACTCTACATCCAGGACTTTTTTCATTTCACTATTACTGCTACAGACTTATGTAAGATCACTAGGTTAATCAATTAAATTGATCAAGTCGCATAGAAATCTTCTTAAATTTAACTCAATCAAAAGAACTGGGTACAGAGCCTAAGTTTTTTGAGCATAAGATCTTCATTTCATTAGGCCTATATTTTTAAGAAATTTAAGCACAGTTAAAATGGCCTTGATAACTGTACAATGTAATGACCTTAATTCATTCATTTCATCAACAAAAGTAACTTCTATGCATCATGTAGACTTCAAGAGAATCACCAGATTTAGATCTGGAAATCATTAACTAGAAATATAGATTATAAACCTAAGATTCAAGGTTAAATGTGACCCAATGTGACACATTAAGTAGGAAAACCAGCATTTAAATCTGCATGTAAATGCAATGTTTTCAAACCACAGGGTAAAATGCAGACCTTAGTTTGGTGTTAGTTGATTGGTTACATCATAAAAGGTTTCATATACCAACCTGAAAAATTAATATTTTTTTCCAGAAAGCAGGGGCATCATCATACTTAAGAAATGAGTAAATAATTACAATAATCTAGCCTAGAGGAATCAGATTCCCAGTTCTGAAAACTCCTAGGACCAAATTAAATAATTGAGAAATGTATAACAAAATAAATAAAATAGTATGCAATAAAAGCAATGTTAAATTGAGGTTTTCTGTCTCTATGCAGTCCACAAAGATCTAATTCCATTTTATTTGGACATCACTGACCTAAGCAATAAACATAAAAACCTGATCCTATACTAATAAATATGTAGTAAAAGTTATGTTCATAAAATTTTCATTCGGTTTGTTCCTCTTTAGCAATTATGATTTATTTTCTGTCCCTTAATTCTGATTTGATTGAAGTGCTACCTGATTTCTCTGTAGTTCTAAGCCTATGAACCTGTACTATTTTAGACAACTTATTTATGTATGTAAAGCATTTTGGTTTATAAAGCATTTTGAGCTTCTCAAAGAAATATGCTATCAAAATCTGTGGTATTTGTGAAATATATTATAGAAAGGCTAATTATCATTTATTATTAAGACTTCTTACATCAATTGTGCATAAAGTAAGGCACTTCACAGCAGGCAGTACTTTAATTAACCTTTTCATATAGGCAATGATCTAATTCAGTGACCTTCTAGCTGAATTATGTGTTCATACCACTCACTGATTCCTTTCTACCTGAAGGGAAAATAGGCTTATCTGTAGCTGGAGATTCTTGTTTATGTTGAAGAGAAAGGAAGTAAATGGAAGAATTTAGGGAAAAGGAAAATTTGGTTTCTATGCCATTTGCCGTGTTGCTCTCTCTTTTGTAACTCATTTTGCTCATTTAAAAAAAATTCCTTTCCTTTCTATAGAGGAATCAAGCACAATCATTTATAAAAATCTTATTATGTGCCAGACACTATGCTAAATGCTAGGGATATATAGAAAGGGGGAAACAACAATAGCAACAACAAATGTAGCCACTGCCTTTAAAGAGCTCACATTCTAATGAGGGATACTGCTGCATACAAGAATAGTGTAGAAATAGAGTACAAATAAGATTAATTAGAGAAAGAGTTCAGCTGGAAGGGTATAAAGGCCTCCCAGAGGAGGGTGGAGTTAAACTGAGTCTTGAACTGAGGAAACTAGGAAACAGAGGAAAAGAGGGATAGTATTCCAGGAATTTGGGGAATAACTGCTTGCAAAGGAACAGCTGCTTTCTATCATTTCAGTCATGTCCAACTCTTTGTGACCCGATTTGGGGTTTTCTTGGCAAAGATACTGGAGTGGTTGGCCATTTCCTTTTCTACTTCATTTTACGGATGAGGAAACTGAGGCAAAAGTTTAAATTACTGGCTTAGGTCACACAGCTGGTAAGTATTTGAGGTCAGATTTGAACTCAGGTCTTTCTTATTCCAAGTCCTGCTCTAACCACTTCACCATCTAGCTGCAAGGCAGTGCAGCTCTATGGTAGAGTATGTGGAAGAGAGGAGACTGGCATGGGTATGGCAGCAAGGTGGCACAGTGGCCAGAGTGGCAGGTCTGGGGTCAAGGAGACTCATCTGAGTACAAATGAAGAATTTTAGTTCTCAGAGTGACAATATATATTTGGGTCTGTATATAATAGGGAGCCACTGTAGAATGGGGGGAACGGATGCAAAGGGAATTGAGTGAAGAGGGTGACACAGACTTGTTCTTTAGGAAAATCCCTTTGGCAATTGAGGATAGATTGATATAAGGAGAGGTCTGAAAAAGGAAGAGTAATTGTGATAGGCAACTAAAGAAACAATGATACATACATCCTGAAATGGCTTCTACCTCCTATTCCCCCATACCTTTCTAAAGTCTCCTGTTAGCGCTCTGATCATTCATCTTCTGCCTTCTCTTCTTCCCCCTCCCAATATAAGCACACTGCAATGTTGTGTTAACAACCCTTTTCCTTTCTCTTTTGTGTGTTCTAAGAGCTGTGTACTCCGCACATAAGGCTGCAAGTCACTCCGTGGCTCGTAATTTCTCTTCCGTGTCTGGAACACCCTCACATTTCTGCAATATGAGCAGTTCCTCCAAATATGGGGGGATACAGGGCAGGAATGGGAGGGAATGAAAAGTGCACAATGAGGTCTCAGCTTTTGCAGCTCGTATCCATCTATTTCTACAGAGATGAGCTCTAAGCCACCGTTTGTAGCCCGACTTCTGGCGGACCTTTATTCCTCGCCAGGTTACACTGCTGACTGGTCTCCACAGGATTTTCTCTGCCATATTATAGAAATCACTCCCCCTTGGAAGCTCCCTCCACCTCTGAGGTGCTTCTGATAGTGGCCGTGTGCTCCATTTCTGGGACCTCTCTTTGGTTGTCAAACTCCTCCTAGGACCTTTCCCTACCATACATACACACTGGCTTCTGCTGCCTTTTGTATGTTTTCTCCTCTTAGAATGTAAGCATTTTGAGGGCAGGGACTATCCTTAAAGCTTAAACATGTATCCCTCATGCTTTACACAGTAGCAGACACGAAGTAACTACTTAATAGCTGCTTTTTGACTTGACTAGCATTGCCATTGTATCCTGGTTTCAGTAACTAGACCCCAGTTCTGCTAATTGGGTCCCACTCTTGGCTTCCTCATTTGCCAGCTAGTTGCTCTGGGACTGTGATCTCAATGTAGACCTCTCCCCTGAAGTCTTAGGCATATACCTCCACCCTTAGGCTTGGTTCCCACTATTTGCCTCCAGTGCCTCTTTGATTTTCCTGATCACTTACCTTATTCTACTCTTTTATATCCTTCAGATATCTGGGTTCTGTTCATAGCAGTTGGGCCTGATTAACTGAGAAATCAGCCTTGGTTATGATAATCAGCAAAATCAAGATTCTGAAATTGTATCAATGCCTGCTATCTCTTCCCATCCTGGAATATGAGTTCTAAAGCTTTTTGAAAATAAGACACAGCCATTTGATAAGTAGAGATACAGATTTTGGGTAACGTAGCCATAAATGAATAATGTACATTTTAATATTCTTACATATAGCTGGCTATTTTGAAACAATTTTTCAAAAAGTATATATTCCTGGAAAATCTGAATTCTGTCCCTTAAGCACACTAGTGCCCTCACTTAATAAATCATGGAGGGAATCAATGAGGCTTGCATTAAATGCCCAAAGGAAAGCTGTAATCATTCATGGGGAATAACTTCAGATGATTACTAAGTTCTCCAAAATAGTTGATGCTGCAGAAAACCATAAATGCTTTGTCCAACAATTATCACTATCATGTGGACCAATGGAACCATTTTGGAAGTATTTCCAATAAATACTCAAATGCTTTAACTGGAACTGATGGTGTCTCTTTTTTTGCAGAACTCTATTGTAACTCTTAGTTACAAAGGTTGCTATCTGAATAGAATTGTAATGATCTTTTGTCAGGGAGATAAACATGTGTTTGTAATTGTATCTCTTTTGATAAAAGCATGTTGTCATTCAAAAGAAAAAAATCACAAAAACTCAATTAGATTACTGTTAAAATGCTACTACACAGGGGTTAATGTAATCTACATTGTAATAGGATACAGGCATTTAAAGGTTTGGAGAAATACAATAAAGCAGCATTTTAATGATGTAGACTATGTATGGATAATTATGTTGTATCTTCTTCAATTCATATTGGATTGATTTTTTCCAGTATTTGAAATTATATGAACAATATGTATTCTTGAATATGTAGAGAGAAAGCCATTTTCTACCACCATCCCAAATTGACAGATTTGTGATGACTGTGTACAATCTACTTCTTAGGCATTGATATGGTTTCTGAGTCACTAAGCCAAATGATTCCATAAAAAAGAATTTATTGAAATTATATTTAGATGTTTCATGAATCTCTAAGTGCACTACAACACATTGTGCAAGAGTAACAATGTAAATCATCAGAGATATTCACAATCAAGAAAAAAAAAAAGATCAATAAGACAATGGTCTTCATTCTTTATGGGTTCCAATGCCAAAGAGCTAGCATTAGAGTTTCAGAAAATTGGGTGGAATCTTGTCTTATAATGATGAGGACGACATGGAGAAAAGCCACACAGGATGAGAGATGTTTGCATTAATTTCTCAAATTAATGGGATTCTACCCAGGACTTATGGACTCATGTCTTTAGTGCCTAAGAAAGTTAATTCACCCAAGAATAAGTTACCCAGCTAGAATGAGCATTATCTTCCAGGGAAGAAGATGGTCTTTCAATGATATAGGAGAATTTCACCTATTTCTACTGAAAAGACCAGAACTGAACAAAAAATTTGATCTACAAACACAGAACACAAGAGAAACATAAAAAGGTAACAAGAAAAAATAACTCTTGAGAACTATATTTATGTTATAGATACTTATAGAATGAGGGTTGATTTTATGAATTGATTATTACATTATGATTATGATATGATTATTGTGATTTTATGATTATTATCATATGATTACTGTGATTTTATGATTATTATGATATGTTTATTGTGATTTTATGAATCTTATGATATGATAAACTGAAAAAGAAATTAGAGGTAGAAAAGGGATAACACTGGAAGAAGAGGAAAAGGAGGTAAAATAAGGGAAATTACATCACATGTAGAGGCAAAGAAAACCTATAATGATTGAGGGGAGAAAAGGGAGGGGAATGAGAATTGGGTTAATCTCCATCTCATCAGATTTGGCTCAGAGGGAATAATAGACGTACTTATAAGGAAACTGGAGGGAAAGGGGGGAAAAAGGGGGTGGGTGGGGCTCTAAAGGGGAAGGATTGTTTGAGGGAAGTGGTTTTCAAAAGCAAAATAGTAGGGAGGAGGGAAAGGGGATAAGAAAAAGAAAAGCATAAGCTAGGGTAAATAAGATGACAGGAAATACAGAATTAGTTATTTTAACTGTGAATGTGAATGGAATGAACTCTCCCTTAAAGCAGAAGCAGATAGCAGAGTGGATTAAAAACCAGAATCCAACAATATGTTGTATACAAGAAACACATCTAAAACATAGAGATACATACAGGGTGAAGGTAAAAGGCTGGAGCAGAATCTATTATGCTTCAGGTGAACAAAAAAAAGCAGGGGTAGCAATCCTGATCTCAGACCAAGTAAAAGCAAAGATAGACTTCATTAAAAGAGACAAAGAAGGAAATTATATCTTCCTAAAGGGTACCATAGATGATGAAGCAATATCAATACTAAACATATATGCACCAAGTGGTATAGCATGGAAATTCCTAGAGGAAAAGTTCAGAGAGATGCAAGAAGAAATAGACAGCAAAACTATAATAGTGGGGGATCTCAACCTCCCTCTCTCAGAACTTGATAAATCAAACCACAAAATAAATAAGAAAGAAGTTAAGGAGGTAAACAAAATGTTAGAAAAGTTAGGTATGATAGATCTTTGGAGGAAATTAAATGGAGACAGAAAGGAGTTTACTTTTTTCTCAGCAGTCCATGGAACTTATACAAAAATTGACCATGTGCTAGGACACAAAAACCTCAAAATCAAATGCAGGAAGGCAGAAATAATAAATGCATTTTTTTCAGATCATGACGGAATAAAAATCACATGCAATATAAGGCCAGGAGAAAATAGACCAAAAACCAATTGGAAACTAAATAATTTTATCCTAAAGAATGAATGGGTGAAACAGCAAATTACAGACACAATTACTAATTTCATTCAAGAGAATGACAATAATGAGACCACATACCAAAATTTGTGGGATACAGCCAAAGCGGTAATAAGGGGAAATTTTATATCTCTAGACGCTTATTTGCATAAAATAGAAAAAGAGAAAATCAATGAATTGGACTTGCAAGTAAAAAAGCTAGAGAAAGAACAAATTAAAAACCCTCAATCAAATACCAAACTTGAAATCCTAAAAATAAAAGGAGAGATTAGTAAAATTGAAAGTAAAAAAAAACTATTGAATTAATAAATAAAACTAAAAGTTGGTTTTATGAAAAAACCAACAAAATAGAAAAAAAGCTAGGCAAAAGATACCCAAAAAGGAAAGAGGAAAATAAAATTGTTGGTCTCAAAAATGTAAAGGGAGAACTTTCCACCAATGAAGAGGAAATTAGAGCAATAATCAGGAGTTACTTTGCCCAACTGTATGCCAATAAATTTGATAACCTAAGTGAAATGGAGGAATATCTACAAAAATATAGATTGCCCAGATTAACAGAAGAGGAAATAAATTACTTAAATAGTCTCATTTCAGAAAAAGAAATAGAACAAGTCATTAATCAACTCCCTAAGAAAAAATCCCCAGGACCAGATGGATTTACATGTGAATTCTACCAAACATTTAAGGAACAGTTAACTCCAATATTATATAAACTATTCGAAAAAATAGGAAATGAAGGACTCCTACCAAACTCTTTTTATGATACAGACATGGTACTGATACCTAAACCAGGTAAAACAAAAACAGAGAAAGAAAATTATAGACCAATCTCCTTAATGAATATTGATGCAAAAATCTTAAATAAAATATTAGCAAAGAGATTACAGAAAATCATTCCTAGAATAATACACCATGACCAAGTAGGATTTATACCAGGAATGCAGGGATGGTTCAATATTAGGAAAACTATTAACATAATTGACTATATTAATAACCAAACTAACAAAAACCATATGATAATCTCAATAGATGCAGAAAAAGCATTTGATAAAATTCAACATCCATTCCTATTAAAAACATTAGAGAGTATAGGAATTAATGGACTTTTCCTTAAAATAGTCGGTAGCATCTATTTAAAACCATCAGCTCGCATCATATGTAATGGTGATAAACTGGAACCATTCCCAATAAGATCAGGGGTGAAACAAGGTTGTCCACTATCACCATTACTGTTCAATATTGTATTAGAAATGCTAGCCTTGGCAATAAGACAAGCAAAAGAGATTAAAGGAATTAGAGTAGGTCATGAGGAAACCAAATTATCACTCTTTGCAGATGATATGATGGTCTACTTAGAGAACCCTAGAGAATCAACTAAAAAACTATTAGAATTAATCCACAACTTTAGCAAAGTTGCAGGATACAAAATAAATCCACATAAATCATCAGCATTTTTATACATCACCAACAAAATGCAACAGCAAGAGATACAAAGAGAAATTCCATTCAAAATAACTATCGATAGTATAAAATATTTGGGAATATATCTGCCAAGGGAAAGTCAGGATCTATATGAGCAAAACTACAAAACACTCTCCACACAAATAAAGTCAGATCTAAACAATTGGAAAAACATCAAGTGCTCTTGGATAGGTCGAGCGAATATAATAAAGATGGCAATACTACCTAAACTAATCTATCTATTTAGTGCTATACCAATCAAACTCCCAAGAGATTATTTAACTGAACTAGAAAAAATAACAACAAAATTCATCTGGAAAAACAAAAGGTCAAGAATTTCAAGGGAATTAATGAAAAAAAATGCAAATGAGGGTGGCCTAGCTGCACCAGATCTAAAACTATATTATAAAGCAGTGGTCACCAAAACCATTTGGTACTGGCTAAGAAATAGAGTAGTGGATCAGTGGAATTGGTTAGGTTCACAGAACAAAATACTCAATGACAATTGTAATCTAGTGTTCGATAAACCCAAAGACCCCAGTTTTTGGGATAAAAACTCACTATTTGACAAAAACTGCTGGGATAATTGGAAACTAGTCTGGAAGAAATTAGGCATTGACCCACACCTAACACCATATACCAAGATAAGGTCAAAATGGATTCATGATCTAGGCATAAAGAATGATATTATAAACAAATTAGAACAATGTAGGATGGTTTACCTCTCAGACCTGTGGAGGGGGAAGGAATTTGTGACCAAAGAAGAACTAGAGGTCATCATTAATCACAAAATAGATAAGTTTGACTATATCAAGTTGAAAAGTTTTTGTACAAACAAAATGAATGCAGACAAGATTAGAAGGGTAGCAGTAAACTGGGAAAATATTTTTACATCCAAAGGTTCTGATAAAGGCCTCATTTCTAAAATATATAGAGAATTGACTCAAATATATAAGAATTCAAGCCATTCTCCAATTGACAAATGGTCAAAAGATATGAACAGACAATTTTCAGACGAAGAAATTGAAACTATTTCCGGTCACATGAAAAGGTGCTCCAAGTCACTATTGATCAGAGAAATGCAAATTAAGACAACTCTGAGATACCACTACACACCTGTCAGATTGGCTAAAATGACAGGAAATGATAATGATAGCTGTTGGAGGGGATGTGGGAAAACTGGGACACTGATACATTGTTGGTGGAACTGTGAACGGATCCAACCATTCTGGAGAGCAATTTGGAGCTATGCTCAAAGAGTTATCAAACAGTGCATACCCTTTGACCCAGCAGTGTTTCTACTGGGCCTATATCCCAAAGAGATTTTTAAGGAGGGAAAAGGACCCACATGTGCAAAAATGTTTGTGGCAGCCCTTTTTGTAGTGGCAAAAAACTGGAAATTGAAAAGATGCCCATCAATTGGAGAATGGCTGAATAAATTATGGTATATGAATGTTATGGAATATTATTGTTCTGTAAGAAATGACCAACAGGAGGATTTCAGAGAGGATTGGAGAGACTTGCATGAACTGATGCTGAGTGAAATCAGCAGAACCAGGAGAACATTATACACAGCAACAAGACTATACGATGATCAATTTTGATGGACATGGTTCTCTTCAACAATGATGTGATTCAAACCAGTTGTGCTGCGATGAAGATAGTCATATACATCCAGAGAGAGGCCTGTGGGAACTGAGAGTGAACCACAACACAGCATTTTAACGCTTTCTGTGAATATTTCCATGCATTCTGTTTTCCTTCTTAGGTTGTTTTTTTTCTTCTTCTCTTTCTAGATCTGATGTTTCTTGTGCAGTAAGATAACTGTATAGATCTGTATACATGTATTGTACTTGTCATATAATTTATCCTATCTAGCATGTATTAGATTACCTGTCATCTAGGGGTGGGGGGCGGGGG